>CAIGRB010012706.1:158761-191825 GCA_903798255.1 Fraxinus quadrangulata
CACAACAAACATGCAAAAGCAATAAAAACACACATAATCGATGATAATAAGCACACATAATCAATAATATCCCATCCTCAAACATAAAATATGAATTGCTTTCAATGTACTAAAATATGACACAAAGTATGAAGAAAAATGGCAAAGAAGGGTTTCTGAAGATTTCCCTAGTCAAGCTGAATGTGGTAGCTAAAATAGCATGAAAGTGCAAGAGCTACATGGTCCACTTGATCGTGTCGTTTCATTGTCTAGTGTTAATTTGACTATTCCTCAATATTATGTTCTTGTAAAATGAATAAAATTCAAACATTAGTGACCAAATAACCTACAACAATTAATGTTAGTCTAAAACACCTCATAACCAACAAGAAAATCAAGAGACGAAGGGGAAAACGGAACATGGGACAGAGCAGAGGACGTAGGCAAGTTACAGCCGTGGGTTACGGTTGCAAGTTACAGTTCACATTTTTGTTTTTGTATGGATGATGACACCTGAATAAAAATAAACTCCATATCCTATATCTATAAAGCGTAAAAAATAAAAGCAAAGAAAATTGAGTTGCCTCCCAATAAGCGCATGTTTACAGTCATTAGCTTGAGTTTGTTGTTTTGGCCACTCATGGTGGCTTGAAAAGTTGATTTTCAACCTTGTAAAAACTGTAACTACTGCACCTACGACATCTTCAGCGTCATCTTTGACATTCCAATGTTGGAAGTTCCTATTTTAATCTTTTATAGTCCCACCAATCCACCAATGCCCTTCTTGTAGTGATGACATGCATAATCATCCTTTACTTTAGTGTCAATTTTCTTGCACCTCCTCGAGGTAGGATGGTTGCTTTAGTGGAGAGCTCATGGTAAAACTCTATTGTTTATCTTCTACCCTTAAGATTATCTCACAGGTTTCAAAGTCGAGCAAAGCATGACCAGTTGTTAAGAATGGTCTTTCTAGGATCATTGGTACGTCTCGATTTTCCTCAATATCAAGAACTTTGAAGTCACCTGGAAAGATGAAATCTCTATGTTGGATGAGCATGTCTTCAACTACTCTAGAAGAAGCTCAATCAATCGTCACCCGGTTGTAGAATGATTGATGTTTCATTTGGCTCTCCCAATCCTAAGTTCTTGTAAATATTCAAGGGCATCATCAAATTAATACTTGCTCCAGAGTCAATTAAAGTATTAATGATGTGAGAGTCTCTTATAGAGCAAGGTAGAATGAAACTCCTTGAATCTTTTAGTTTAGGTGGGAGCTCATGCTTGAGGATTGCACTGCACTGCACTCTTCAGATAATATAAATGTCTCATGGAACAGATTTCTCTTCTTAGTCAACACCTCTTTCAAAAACTTAGAGTAGTTAAGAATCTGTAAGATTGCATCAATGAACGGAATATTGACTTGCAACTTTCCGATGGCATTCAAGAACTTTGAAAACCGTTTCTCTAGCTTATTGTTCTGTAACCTTGGAAGAAATAGGATTGGAGGTGTACCTATAGTGACAGGTGATCAGTGTCTAAAAATGCTTCATGTATATCTTATTTACAAGACATTTTGCATTCATTTTATGTTAGTTCATTTTTTTTAGAATAGAATATCAACTCTTTTTCCATAAATCCTATTAGCATAAATATATGGTCGGAAGTGCAATTAATTACAATAAATATTTATATATATGTTGATGTGAGTATTATACTTTAAAAAGAGTATTTATTTGGTATATTTGAAATGTAGAGCAAGTTGAGAAAAACATGTTGAATAGTCAAAAGCGTGAGCTGTCTTGGGTAGCTTGCACATGTCTCAGTAAAATGAGAATAACTTGAGGTGTAGAAGTCGAACTAAGGTGATTCAAGTTGGGTCGGAAAGATAAGAGATGGAACTACAACTGTGTTGCTTTGTAAGAGTCCAAATTAACATCATAGGGCAGCTAAAATTACCTTTCAATGTCCAACTTGTTACTTGCTGTGTACAACTTTTCTACTAGTGAGCAGCACTCAGTCTTCTGGCCATATCTGGAGTTATGCCCATCCAATGGACCTGATATTTGTACCAATGGAAAGATAATTCAAGTGGAAACAATTCATCTTTTGATAAAAATGCACATCATACCTGAAAGGTGGTATCAAGTTGGACATGCTAGCTGTCTTCAAGCTGGAAAGAAGGCAAGTTGTAATTGTCCACTTGCATGTTGGATGTTTCTTTTCCTATAAAAGGGGGCCTTGGCCAAACATTTGAGGGCATCAATTTCTCTTCATCATATTCTAGTTTCCCTCCTTTTATTTGTTATATTTTCATTATATATTTCTAAACCTTTAGCTAGAGTTAGGGGTGAAACTTTGATGAATTTGTATTATTGTTCTTTGATATTTCATTTTGTGCTTCAATGTTGATCTTCTTACTTGTTTAAATTATATGTTCTACAAACAGTTTTGGTTTGCTAAAGAATTTGGGTTATTGTTGACAATTTTGGCACAATGAATGCTTAGATAATCTTTACATACCAACAATTGTTTTTTGACATATTCTTTCCAACAATTATCAAAACCTATATTTTTTAATGTATTTGCAATCTATGTTTTATCTTCCCTATGAGATCATTCCCTAGTTGATTTTCGTATGAGTAATATAAAATCAAGAATAATTTCTACTCATTTATCCAAAGTGATTCCTCAACGCTCTAGTGTTCTTCTTCATTGTATTTTCACCAACCATTTACTACCCATAGACTAGTATTCTTTCTTTCCAATTTCCTATGGTTCGACCTCGGACTTCCGAATTTACTACTTGAGACAACCTGCACTTAGGTTTGCAACATTAAAGTTGTAGCAAGATGAACAGTTGTCTTAGCATGTGAACCATCTAAATGCTCTTACTGATTTATTTCTATTGATTCTTCAACTCCACATGTTCCTCACATGTGGTAGGTACCTGATTACTCTTAGTCTCTTTTCTTTTTGTGCTAATTTTCGGCAGCTGAAATTCACTTCGTGTTGTGATGGCTTGAACTTGTTTCTCTTTTGGCTATCTTCGAACCTTCAAGGAAATGGAATAGGTGGCACATAAGTTCGAACAAGAGTGCCAGTCTTGATTGATGGTGTCTCCAAAATTGCATACCTCAATAGCTAGTACCTGTTTAGCAGGGTACCTACCATGTGATGTGTTGGACAATGCAGCTGCAATTTGCCCTACGTAATTTTCTAAATTTTAGATAGAGGCCTATTGATTCTAGATTCCAGTCCTAGTCTTGACTATGTACTTAATAAGTAGATCTTCCAAAGATGACCTTTCTACTATTGTTGCTAAAATCCTAGGGGGCTGGTCTGAATTGGATTTCCCTAAACCTAATTATTAGCCCACGATAAGTTTGGATGATTCTTCTAACCAGGATTATGTGTTGGAATGTGGGCTGTTTTGCTACCTCTGTGAGTTTTGTACATAGCTCACGTCCATCTATACATTAACACTTCCATCTGTACTACTAATACTATCACTACATCAATATTATAAACAACAGTTGATTTCTAGGAAAAGTCCCAGTCAATCAGCCAATTAGCTTGATTTTCAACAATCCTCTCATATAGCTCATGGGCATCATCATTGTCTGTCCTCATCACTGAACCACTGATAAGTGTAGTTTCTACATTTATTAGAGACCTTAAATCATGATATTTTATTATCTTTTCGATAAATTTTTATCTAATTTATGTTATATTGTATTTTTGTAAGCAAAACTTTATGTTTGATGAAAAATTGGAGAAACGAAGTGAAAAATGACAAAAATGGTAAGATCCAAAGTTTAGAGACTAAAATGTAAATACTCAAAAGTTGTACCGAAAATCACAATGAAGATTCGAGAATGCTAGGGGTCAAATGAATGCAATTAGAAGTAAAAATGAGTGAAACATGACCAAAATATTTTCATAAATCAATTTTCAACTGCACAAGAATGTTCCAGATTTTCAATAGGAGATTGAGACCCATTTTTGACCTAGTAAACGTTCGAATTGAAAACGATCTATTTCTAGCAAAGTTGTAACCCTTTGAGTTATCTTTCTAACGCATCATGAATCGCCTTAATTGAATATCAGGAGAAAAAATTTATGACAAAAATACTAAAATAGGTGCAGAACTTAGGCAGCGGGCGCTGCCACCATAGCGCCCAGGCTCTGCCTGGACAAGAATCGCGGCTCCTGCACTGTACAACTTATTTGGGCCGCGAGAAGCTTAGAAAAAGACTCTAAATTGGCCAAGAATGTGTAGGAAAGTATAAATAGACCTAAAGAGGCACTAATAAAAGTAAAAAATATTGAGAAATGGGGATACAACGAGAGATCGAATAGCCCAATTCAAAGAAGAGAATCATCACAAAATTCGAGTTTAAGGCGTTGATTGGAAGTGGTAGAATATCTTGGTGCAAGATTTAATTCGTTTCTAGATCTTTATTAAAATCCGGTGATGCATTCCATTATTTTTAGTTTTTGTTTTTATATTATGAGCAACTAAACTTCAGATTAGAAAAAAACAATGTAGTCGACTTGTGATCCTTTATTTTTCTATTCAAGATTTATGTGATTTATTCTTATATGTGTTTGTTTTACTATGATTTTAATGCATTAAATTACATGATCAATAATTTGATAATTATGTGAGTCTCTTATGAATCGAGAGGTGAGTTTGAGACTTATACTATATAGTAACTTCCAGTAAAGTAGTATAATGTATAGAGATACCTATACTAATTATTGCTATTATAATATGAAATATTAGAACTAGTGTTTCATTTAACTAAGGATAATTCGCATAGAGATATGAAATTGAATTAGTTAAATAGGCTCATTGAGAACTCGAGAGGGGTAAATTGAATACAATAGACGAATTCGACCGAACACTACATTAGGTTAAAATCTTGAATTAAGAATTAAGGTGATCGATAGATGAAATTGTTTTGCTCTAGTATTCATCATGTATTTGAATCTTTAATCAATCGTTGTTTGCAAGATTTTGATATTTTCAATTAGTTAGAAATAATTAGGAAAACATAATCTCACCATCATAGATATTTACTTGCTTTTATCAAATATGATTTAGAAAAATTTAATTAAGGTCTGAAGTATAGTCCTTGTGGAAAAGATAATACGGACTCAAAAGTCCACTATATTACTTGTTACTATATCATTCACTTACGATAAAAAAACAACAAGTTTTTGGTGCCGTTGTCGGGGGCTAGTTACTTTACTTTTAGTCTTAATTTATTATATTTTTATAATTTTTATTTGATTTATTTATTTTCTTTGTATTTCTTTATTTAGTTTGTTTTTGTTTTTTTTTCTTTCTCTTTTTCAGGATATATAAAAGAACGAAAATAACAGGGTAAAAGATGGCCAAGATTGATTTCGACAATATGCTCGTATGTGACTTCATCATAAGGCAACAACAATTTGGCAGCTCAAGGAATTGCCGATGGAGATGTGCTTATGCGAGATTTCATTATAGGACAGCGACTACAAGATCTAAAAGTTGAATGTGAAATTGATGAAACCGTAATGGAAAACTTGTCTGTTGTATTATTTTTCTCACACAAATTTGATATGGGTGATTTGCCTGTAGAATTATTTTTTCAATGGATTATTAATGAATATCAATTAAGAGAATCAGATCCACCAGACTTCCAGCAAATACAACAAAAGAAGGGGACTTTCCATGAAGATGTCATTGTTTATTTGCCAAAAGTTGTAAACATGGACGTTGAACTTGAGAAAACTTCAACTAAAGAAGAGGAGCCTGAAAAGATCGAGAAATTAATCACAACGGGGGCAAAAAAAAAACTTGTAACATTCAAAGAAGAAGAAATCATCGACTTCATCGTTTGCTCAAAAGTGGATTTTGTGATTAAACCTTATGAAGAGATTGAGGTATTTATTATTGAATTCAAAACAGGTGATGAGGAAAAGTTATACTACATGGAGAAGAGCAATACTAAAATTTGGAGGAAAATTGCAATATGGAACAAAGTCAAATTAAGCAAGTTAAGCAGGACCTCTAAAGCAATATTCAAAGTTTCATGACACACTTGTACAAAAAGTCAAGCTAATGACTATAAAGAAGCGCTTCTTTGGAGGCAATCCAACATTTCTTCCTTTTTATTTATTTTGTTTTTGAGTTTTAGGATAATTTAGTTTATTGTAATTTTTTTCCTTGGAACTCATCATCCATACCTCATCTCCCCTTAGGTTTTCGCTATATTAGTTGGTTTATTAGATATTAGAGCTAAGTAACACTTGTTCCAATTATTTGAATTTAATGCTTTATTTGATTTTTCCGGAACATGACGTCACAGAACATTTAAACCGATATTGACCAAGGAGCCAACGGAAGCAATATGGAAGCTAGTAATTGAATTACAAGCCACACCAGGAGAGTCTTTTCTTCACATTATTTCCCACCCATTTATATGCGGATTTAGGATTAAAGACATTGAGGACAATGTCTAATTTAAGTTTGGAGGTGGAAAATATGATTTTTCATTTTTATGTGTTTTTGTGTGCTTTTATTGCTTTAGTAAAAAACAAAAAAATCTTTTTTTTGTGCTTGTGTGAGTTAGATGGCCTGGTTTCCAGTGATGAATATATTGAATTATTAATTGATCTATGAATGGTGAATAAGTTATGTTTAGATTTATTTTTATTTTTCCATGTGAAATTAAATTAAACATAGTGTAGGAATGAGCTGATTTCATAATTGGATAGATTGAATAGTGGACTATAGATGCTAAACTCAAAACCATTAAATTTTACATCTTTAGCCCAAATTCAGAATAGTTTAGAGGGTTTTCACTGTTGTAGGAATATGTTGAGATAAATAGGGATTATATGTGTGAAATTAAAATCTTGTGTGGATTGTCTAAGGTCAATATAATGCAATTGGATAAAAATCTCGAGTTAGATGTCGTTTTACTTGAATTGGTGTTAAATGAGGGACATTGTATGAGTCAAAGTATTAAAAATATTTTATTAGAAAATTTCTCTTCGTAGCCTTTATGACTCGAGCAATTAAGCCTACAAGAATCTTTAAAACCTGGTGCCCTATGGTCATCTGACTTGGGAGTATCGGCCGAAAGCTTGTTACATGAGTCATTTAGAAAGCTTATGGGAGATAATGCTTCAAATAGAGAAAAGAATTACTCATATGAAAAAAATCAGAAAAAGCAGGTGCATGAAACAGAAGACGCACCAAATGCCCTGGTTAAGTCTCAAACACTTGTTTAAGAAAATTTGACTTTTTATAAAAGATTGTTAGCCTAAAGTCCTATAGATTGCAGCAATCAAACTTAATGGAGAATTCTTATTTATTAAAATTTTGAACTGCGATTGGTAGAATTTTGCCAAACTAAAGAGGTGAGGATAGTAAAAAAATTCAATCTTATTTTACATATTGGAAAAGAGTAAAAAGAATAAGTTTGGGGGTGTGTGAATCTTATGAGTGATGAAAGAACATATTTGACAATTGAAGGTCGGGAATTGAAACAACTTATGAATTCATAATGCTATACTTAATTCTTCACACACACACACACATGCACTTCGATTTTACAGAGAGAGAGAGAGAGCGATAGATAGAAAGTAGGGAAGAAATGATGGGAGACAAAACCCGACGATGACAACCCTGATAAGGTATGTCACATAAAAATAGATGAAGTGATACGAAGGGTCTTCAGGTTTTACATTCACCCCAACCAAAAAGTATATACATCGTATTTGAAAACCCAACATGTTTCATCCTAAGGATCATTGATGCAAAGAAAAAAGATCGAGCAACTGTACCTCAAGTTAGAGGGTTAGACAAAAAATGTGCATATAACCGATTTAGAGCTTATTACTCACCCATCTATATTACAAATTAGAGCCTCTAGTTGGGAAACACAATACATTATTTCCACTTATTTATTATTATTATTTTCTTAATTTTAATTATGATGGATAGGAAATTTATCCAATTGTTTTCAATCCAGGCAACTCTACATCCTTGATCATACTCCATTTCTTTGTACTTCTTGTGTGGTGCTTAGACGTAACTAAATAAGCAATCACCTCATTAGCACGCTTTACACAAAGGTAGAACACTCTATGCCAGAGCATCACTTCGACAATGAATTACTCACAATTTTACATTCCACTCAATATAAAAGTCCATGCATTATATGAATATTCATCCATTCACTTGGGGATTTATAGTTATACCTTATCTAAAAAGGCTACAAGTATAGGCTACATGGAAGTCAAATCGCAAGTCTCATCAAGGCAGCCACACTTAACATCATTATCCTATTTGGCCTACTCTAGGCCATAACTAAGATAGCCGAAGTGATGCATCACCTCAATCAAGCTATCATATAGAGTCCAACCCTCCATAATCTAGATGAGGTGCTATAACCTACTGCACAGTAAATTTGAGGTAATTAGCCTCTTAATGAAAGAATATGTCTCCCACTTCACCTATTCCTTCTATACCAGATTTTTTTATGATTGATTGATATGACATCTCTACTGCAAATGCCTCATAGTCAACTTGTTAGTATATTTTTTAGACGTCAGACCTAGGCTATATGTGGCTACTTTTTAGAAACATCAAATGCCCCTGAACCTAGGACTGATGGATAGATACCTTGGAGGCCACATATCTTTTCATCCAATGAAAACCATTCATCATCTTCTATTATAAAAACTCACATTTAGTGTCATTTGTACATAATACAATCTTACACTCCCAATAGTAATATTGCTCTATCTCATTTTACTCTCTTATCACCCATGGTGCCCGAACACTATTGTGGCTCACATCTTCTACACGTCCCATACCAAAATATATTTATACAAATTGATTGACTTGATAATTGGAGTGCTCGAGATCTCTCATCCTACCTCCAAAGAAGGCCTTTGCTTCTAACGATTTGTCCAAGTTTCAGAAGATAAACCATGTGGAGCCGAGATATGTTACCGCGTCATCCATGCAGAAATTGAGGTCAACAGTTTGGTGCCGTGCAACATCCTGAATCTTAAGTCCAGCTCACTACCTAACGTGCATTCTTAAGATTTTAAGTTTTCTTTAAAAAAATGGTTAAATGAAATTTTAACAAATTTATTCTTTTAAACCTCAATCCCTATGCAACATAATGTTTGCACAAATTTAGATTACCAGTTGGATTCAAAATGTCGTGAAATTCATGTAATCTCTTTATAATATATCTAAAAATCAAATATTAAAATTTTAGAGTTTTTAAACAATGTTTAACCACTTAATAAATTGTTCAAACTCAAGCTACCAATTGCTCTTGGGTACACTTATCGTAGTGCACAAGAAATACCATAACTTAACCTCCAAATGACTTGGTTCCAAAGCATATTGATAGAGGACTCACGGGCTATCCAATCCCACTAAAATTGTCCAAAAACTCAAGGGATTACGTCCAGGGTGGTGAGACAAAGTAGAGAGCTAAAATTTTATTCTTTAAAAGGATAAGGCTAATCCTTTAGCAACTTAAATTATTGAGTAATACTATTTATCATCATGATAATAGAATATCAGTGATGTGGCAACCCATTATCCCTCACATCTCTCTCTCTCCTCCATGTCTCTTATAAAAATTGAACTGTCCAATCCTATTATTCCACATAAACTAGCATATCATCGGTGTTCCATCGTTATAATGATAAATAGAATTATTTTAAATTAATTGCATACTTAAACCAATGAAAATTATAATGTTTACATTAAGAAAAAGAAATAGATATTCTTTCAAAAAGTGAAGATAAGTTAACATCTTTATCAATAAAACATAACAAGTAAAAACTAGAAATTCTTCACATGCGACTATGTACACAAATGAAACACCTTTCTCCCTTCAAATCTTCCGCAATCCAAGTGAATCCCACTTCCTCAACAATCTTTTAATCAAAAAATTATCAATATAGAAGGTTTGAGCTTTAAATTCAAAAAGACGTGTATCACTTGGTACACCCTTTTGATTAGAAATATATATAAAGTGATACAGAGAAATTTAACACTTTACAAAGATGAATACTGGCAAATTCATGATTTCAAAGAATCCCTTAGGATCGTAGGAACCGATTATGGACATACACGTCTCAATTCATAATTTCAAGAATTCTAAAACACATCACAAGCATACATATATACCTTTCATGAACAAGAAGGGTAAATAATTTGTACCACTTACCTTAATTCTTGATATAAAATGAGAAATTATTGGCCTTAAATTATAAAATTTGTTGTAATACTTCTTTTAAATAATCTAAAACTAACACAAACTTGAGATAGAAAAATGAAACTCGAATTTGAGGAGAGGGGGTGTAAAAAAGTGACCTTCCTCTCTTGTAACCTCCCTTTTTAAGTGAAAAAACTAAATGGAAAAGTTATGCAATGATAAACCTTTGTTTAACTGCACTTTAAGTGGAAATTTGAATAGTTTTAAGCCCAAAACTAATTATAATAATTTTTTTTTATAAAAACATTGACATGGTGAAAAATGAAGGAAAATGAATGGTTTATGTGATTTGTAACCTATCCCCATCAATGGCCATTAACAAAAAAACTTACTCCCTCCAAATAACTTCACATAATTGTGCTTTAATGGAGAAAATGATGAGTTTTTAACTCCAAAAATGTTTTTATAAAAATATTTTATAAAACACATCCGCAGGTGATTCAAACCTAGGTTGCATATGTGAAATACTATTCAGATGACCATTGTGGTAACCCAATTATTTATTAAATCTTTGTACTCAAATTTATTTAAACTTAATATTTTAAATAAATTTATTTAAACTTAATATTTTAAATCGTTGGGCTTTTAAATAGCTTATATCTTGGGTTTTTTTTTATATCTTAAATAGGCCGAACCTCCAGCACCAACCACATTAAGAGTAAAAAATTCGGGACTTTTGTTCGCATGAAACCCGCAAGCGTACGTGATCGTTGTACAAGTAATAATATTTGTGAGTTAAGAGTATCGTTATCATAAGGAATAAGGTCTAATTTGTAGTTCAATAGCTATTACTAAATTCAACGTGTGTTAATATTACAAGAGACGATTTGTACGTTTTCCATACTAACCTAAGCTAACAAAATAAATGAAGTATTGTCCATGTGTTGATTTTGCCTAATTCTAGACTTATTGTGAGTATTTCTACACTATAAAAAGTAACTTACTATCTTATTGGTGATCAAGTAATCAAATAGTTCAATGGAAATGCAAAACCAATCAAGAAAAATCAAGAAATACTAAACTAATTATCTTGAATTAAAATAAACAAACAACAGGGTTCATCATTCATCCAATACAAAGAAAAACTTAGCCTAACATTATTATAATTAAATTATACAAGAATAATTGGAAAAACATCACCCGGAAGTAAAAAAAAAGGAAGAAGTAGGAAAAATCCACTTTCTTGACTCAAATCTTTAAATCGAGCTATGAATGTTCAAAATCCTTGTATTATTCGCCTCGAATTGATGTATAGATTTGTTCTTCACCTTCAAAATATGTAGAATATGATAAAATTTAGGTCGAAAGGAGGTCTCCCACGTTCTGATCGAGTTTTGTATTTAAAAGATGCCAAAAAGATTGTATTAAATTGTTACCAAAACAAAAATAAGGAAAATCAGATTTTATTCCTTTTAGCCTTGAGGCGTGCACCTAGTGCAACCTAGAACGCATGCCTTGAGGGTTCGGGAAGCCTCAGATGAGGCATTTTTGGTCTAGGGTGCGTGCGTCTCCTGCGCGCCCTCGCCTGATTTTCGGCAGCTGAACAGCTCTCAATATTTTTGTCATAACTTTCTCTCTTGATATTTGATTGAGGTGATTCAAAGTGAATTGGAAAGCTAACTATGGGGGGTTAAAATTCTTATAGAATTATAATTTTCCCAATTCGAAAGTTTGATATGCCAAAGTTGGGTCTCAATGTGAGCCTAAAAATTCGAAGCATAACTTTTTCGACTGAAAGTTGATATGTGATAATACTTTAGATTATATTTCATCCATTTGACTTCTTCCCTCATCCAATTGATGCCTAACACTCTCAAATCTTCATAACGAGGCTCGATGTAACTTTTAAGTATTTGTGTTTCAGTCCCCGAATTTTGTATTCGATACAAGTGAGCCCTTTTCCGCCATCTTTGTATTCTTTTCTCCAATTCTTCATCAAACATTGAGTTTTACCTACAAAATAAAATATAATACAAGTTAGGTAGTATTTTATTCAAAGAAAAGTAAAATATCATCATTTAGGACCTCAAATAAGTGTAGAAACTATACTTATCACACCCCCAAACTCGATTCTTTGTTTGTCTTCAAACAAAACTAAAACCTAACAAACACATAAACACACAATGCTAATTACCTAATTGGTGGCCAGTCAATCAAGTAAAATAAAAAATTTAGCTAGCTGACCTAACTTCTTATTTTAGGATTGAAATCATATTATTAGATCTATTTACAGCTTCAAAATCACAATACATAACTTAAAATCTACTTTTTCAATGTAAAATCGACGTGTGTGTGTGTGTGTGTGTGTGAAGAATTAAACATAGCATTATGAATTTATGAGTTGTTTCAATTCTTGACCCTCAATGGTCAAATATATTCTATCCCCACTCGTAAGATTCATACATCCTCAAACTTATTATTTTCGCTCTTTTCAAATGTGTGAACTAAGATTGAATTTTATACTATCCTCACCTCTTTCGTTTAAGTAAATCTCACTAATTGCAAGTCAATATATGTCAATAAATAAGGATTCTCTATTAAGTTTGATTGCTTAAATCTTTAGGATTTAATTAGGTTAACAATCGCTTATCAAAAGTCAAATTTTCTTAAATAAGTGTTTGTGATATAACCAAGATATTTGGTACATCTTCTATTTCATGCACCTTTTTTTTATACACTTTTTTTCTTTATTTGCAGCATTCTCTCCCTTAAACTTTCTAAATAACTTATGTAACAAGCGTTGGGCCGATAACTCCCAAGTCAGTTGACTTTAGGGCAATAGATTTTTAATACCCNGTTTGACAAAATTTCACAAATTGCAATTCAATATTTCAATAAATAAGGATTCTCCATTAAATTTGATTGTTTCAATCTCTATAATTTAATTAGGCTAATAATCTCTTATCAAAAGTCAAATTTTCTTAAATAAGTGTTTGTGATATAACCAAGATATTTGGTACATCTTCTATTTCATGCACCTTTTTTTTATACACTTTTTTTCTTTATTTGCAGCATTCTCTCCCTTAAACTTTCTAAATAACTTATGTAACAAGCGTTGGGCCGATAACTCCCAAGTCAGTTGACTTTAGGGCAATAGATTTTTAATACCCTTACAGGCTTAATAACTCGAGTCATAAAGGCCACGAAGATAATTTTTCAAATAAAATATGCTTTTTATGCCTTGATTAGTGTAATATTCCTCATTAAACACCTATCTAAGTAAAATGATCCCTAACTTGAGATTATCACCCAATTGCATTCTATTGACCTTAGACAATCCACACAAGATTTTTAATTTCACACATAAAATCCCTATTTATCTCAACATCTTCCTACAACAGTGAAATCTCCTCAAACTATTCTAAATTTGGTCTAAGGATGTAAAATTTAGTGATTTTAGATTTAGCATATAGGGTCCACTATTTCAACCTATCCAATTATGAAATCAACCCATTCCTACACAACGTTTAACTTAATTCATATGCTCAATATATATCAAATTTTACATGAAAAGTAAAATTGATCTAAGCATGCGACTTATTCACCATTTATATATCAATTAACGATTCAATATATTTTTCATTGCCAGCCAGGCCAACAAACTCACACAAGCACACAAAAAAAAATTATTTTTAAAATTTTATTTTTTTATATTTAAACTAATGCAATAAAAGTACACAAAACACATAAATATAAGAATGATACAAATACACAAAAAAATGAAAACAAAAAAATAAAATGAAATGAAAACTCATGTTTTCCCCCCTAAAACTTAAACTAGACATTGTCCTCAATGTCTTAAATTATAAATCCGCATATAAAGGGGTTGAGAAGAAAATGTAGAAAAAGACTTACCTGATATGGATTGTAATCCAATGACTAGCTTCATATTGCTCCCGTTAGCTCCTTAGTCTTGGTTGGTTTAAGTGTTGCGCGACATCATGTTCTTGTGCAATACAGTCAAATAAAGCATCAAAATCAAATAATTAGAACAAGTGTTACTTAACTCTAACATCTAATAAACCACTAATATATTGAAAATCTAAAGGGAAACGTGGTATGGATTATGAGTCCCTAAAATTGAATAAAAAAAACTAGTCTAGATTATCCTATTACTAGAAAGCATAATAAACAAAATGGAAGAAAAATTGGGTTGCCTCCTAATAAGCGATTTGTTTAAAGTTCTTAGCTTGACTTTGTTGTTTCGACATCATAGAATTTTGAAGAATGTTTTTGATGCCTTACTCGATTTACCTCTTCTGACTTTGCTCCACTCTTCATTGTTTCTACAAATTTTAACACTGCCCTCTCAAATGTGATATGATATAAGTCGACAGAATGTGGGTTAGCGTCGTCTTCATTAATTGCCTTGTCTTCGCTTCATTCCTTTGTAATTGATCTTTCACCATCTTTGTTCCCGTTTTCCATAATTGATATCTCCTCGGGTTGAATGGACGATTCACAATTTAAGTCCACGGACATTGTAAACTCTTGTCCTTCAAAATTTTCGAATGGATTGTATCCCCACCTTTTAAATTCATACCAGAATACACCATCTCCCACATAGAGTTTGTCTAACTTTGCAAGATTAGTGCAGTATTTTGCAATGTCTCCTCGTCCAACATGGAAGGACCAAATTACACAAATGTGTCGGAAGGGATACACTCGCCCATAGGCATGTAGGCTTCAAAAGATGTGTCAATTGCCAATTTTCGACATCTTAAATATTGTTTAAACCGCACGAGCTTGAGTTGATAGGGTTCAGTGCATGTATTCAAGCAGTAGCTAGTATAATGCACCCCATAGCATAATTCACAATATATATCTTCTTCCACATAGTCCATGTTGAGAGTATTTATTGCAAAAATCTTTCTACCATTCCATCGTCAAAATCTTAAATGCACTGCTGAATGGCATCTGAATAGAATATCAAATAAGAGAGATTAGGTGAGTAGCCAAAATCAATAATAAAAAAAATAAAAATCGAATTTAATATAAACTAATAAACTTAAATTAAATCCATTATTCCTCGGCAACGGCGTCAAAAATTTGTTCGCGTGAAATCCGCAAGCGTACGGGATCATTGTACAAGTAATAAGATTTGTGAGTTAAGAGTATCGTTCCCATGAGGAATAAGATCTAATTTGTAGTCCAATAGCTCTTACTAAATTCAACGTGTGTTAATATTACAAGAGATTATTTGTACGTTTTCCATACTAATCCTAAACTAACAAAATAAATGAAGTATTTATTTAATAAGTAAATGTTTGTATTGGAATTGTGAATCCTCATATTATCATTTAATTCAATTCTTAATTCGTAATCTAGTAAATTCATGCATTTAGGACAGTATAATCCACTTTTATTCAATATTCTTTTCCAAGATATATTAAACATATGTTTAACATGACCCGATCCTATTCCTAGTCCGAATTCATATGAAAAACATGCATTGTTTCACAGGATTTATCACACATGATTGCACATGCCATATATATTAGTTCTAATACCTATTGTCCATGTGTTGATTTTGACGTATTCTAGACTTATTGTGAGTATTTCTATACTACAAAAAGTAACTTACTTGGTGTATTTAGGTGTCAAATAATCATAGAAATGCAAATATTAATGGGGGAAAAAACATAATAAATGTGCTATTATCACAGGAAGTTTAGGGACCAAGTTGTAAATAATCGATAGATGTGACAGACGATGGAATGAAGATTCGAGAGTGTTAGAGGTCAATTGGAAGAAGAAATGAGTCAAAGGGATGAAATATAGCCATATCAACTTTCAAGCTGAAACATTTTGTACCAGTTTTCAGCCTCATATTGTAGCCCTTTGAGTTAGCTTTCCAACGCATCTTGAATCACCTCAATCAGACATTAGGAGAAAAAGTTATGGCCCAAAAATATTGTAAGGCGCGAGGGCGCTCGCCTCACACCAAGGCAGTCTCAGTCCTTAAGGTACGCACCCTAGTTTACACTAGGTGCGCGCCTCAAGCCAAAACGGGGAGAAAATTTTGGTTTCCGAGTTTAAGTCAACCAGTTATGGAAACAACTATAAATACATGTTTTGAAACCCTAGACGGGGGAGATCCATCCTGAACGCCTCATTCTTCATTATTCATCATTCTTCTCCTCTTTGACTCTAGAAACTCATGAATAACTAAATCTTTTGGTGAAGCTACGAACGAACTCGATTGGAATTGGAGATTACTACATAATATATTTATGTAATGTGCTTTTTCATTGATTAAACAATTCTAGGATTTACACTTCCTCTTTATGAATTAGTTTTGAGTTTGACATAACTATTATTAAGTTTTTCATGGAATTAATCATGTTTCTTCCATTGATCAATTGAAATATTGGTTTGAGTTTAAATTCCAAATGCTTTATTGGTGTGATTCAATTACTGCTGTATGTTAGAAGCTTTATGAATTTGATTTCAATAAACAAAAGCGGAAGTTTGATCTAGGAAATCAAAATTCTAGAACTACATGTGGAATTAAATTGAGTCGAATTGCTAAATCCTCCAATTATAGAGTTAGGATAAAAACTTCTAATTGAGTAGAAAATGCATGAATTATTGATGTTGATTGATCCAACCCAATTGAGGGAATTCCAACGCTTCACTATTCTACATTTTGATTTTAATCCCATTATTTCATCCGTTGATATTCACATTTTAATTCAATAAACAAATCTTTTTCGATCAATTCACGAGAACCTTAAATTATTGAACTCCCTGATTCATTCATCCATCTCCCTGTGGATACGACACCCCAAAGTTGTACTACAACTACCGCATTATTCTTTGGGCATAATCAACTTATGTTGTAGGTTTGGTTTTTAATCTAAAGAAGATAAATTCTTCCTCCCTCGAGTTTTAAAAGAAACTTCCTTTTCTTGGCATCAAATGGTGGCATTATTACAACCTAACCAATACATGCTTGAAATTATGCCAAAGTCTTTCATGTCTATTATGAACTTCGAAAGCTATTTCCTCAAATTCCATTTTAACCGACTTAGCTATCTTATTTGTGTTTAGCACCCTACCTGAATGAATGCTAACCCCTAGTATGATATCATACTTATCACATGCAATACCATATTTAACTATGAAAGATGATGAAATAAAAGAATACATTGCCTCATGTTCAAATAATGCATAAGCAGGAACGTCAACTATAAAAAGAATACTTGTTATAATGTTGGGGTTCTTCTCTGCCTCTTGCTCAGTTATAGCAAAGACTTGAGCTTTTACTTTGTTATTCTTTTACTGCTTCTCATTCTTCTTAAGAACAAACTCTATGCAATTTTGAGCCATGTGGCCTGGCTTAGCACACCAAAAACAAATGTTATTTCCCATCAAACACTCGCCTTTGTGCAGCTTGACCTACCATTACTGGCATCATCTCCATTGTTTATTTTCTTATTCTACTAGTTTTTCATTCCCTCATCCTTGTTGTTCTACTTTCTTTTACTAGCCACAAACTTATTTTGCTTGCTAACTTGACCATGATAGTTAGCACCTGTTTTTATTCCATACTTTTCAGTACCAACCCTTTGGTACTAGATAACATGAGCTTGTTCCAACATTTCTTTGTAGGTAGTGAAATGATGAAACATGAGGATCATGCTAATGCCTGAAATAACCCTTGCTAAAATCTCTTCATTTTCATAGCTTCAGTATCTATCAAATGTGGAGCGTACCTAGTTAGTTGGTCAAACTTCCTCTAATAATTAGTCAGGGTCATGCTTCCTTGCTTTAGCTGTAAGAATTCTATTTCCTTGAAGTCATTTAATGCTTGTGTGAAGAACTTTTTAGTCACCTCTTCTTTGAACTGATTCCAAGTTAAAGTTTGTTGCTGAACCTTTGTCCTAGTTCCAAACATTGACTCCTACCAATGGCTTGCTGCTCTCGTGAACTTGAACTCTGTGCATTGTACTTTTTTTGCATCATTGGCAGCTATAAGCTGAAAAATTTGCCCCTACTTTTACAGTTATTCCACGGTAGTTAAGGGATCACCCTCACCATTGAAAGAAGGTGGTTTATACCTTTTGAAAGTTTCCACCATCGAAGCTTGAGTCGAGGGGCTACATAGTTCGTTTGTGAGGCTTGCCTTCCAAGCTCTTGCACCACTTGTAACAAATCTCTTATCAAATCGTTTTAGTTTGGTTGTGCCATTTCTTTTAGATAAGAAAATAAGTTTCCATCCATCAGACATGCACGCCACCAATTCGAGAATGGAATGTCAAAAATAAAAATGCATAACTTCATTTGAAATCTAAAAACCTAAATTTAACTTAAGAAAATTTAGGTCACTTGGACTTAATTGAAACTGCAAAAAGAAACATAACGATTGATATTATTCTTATTTTTGTTTTTATTTTCCTATCTATAGGCCTTCTACATGCAGTCTTAATCTTTCTCCAAATCCTCCTCGAGGTCCTCCTCATGGTCCTCTTTCAGCTCTTCCTTGATGATCCCCACTGATTGATTTACTTCATCAATCCTCAATGGTTGAGTTATCTCATCGTCTGTCGTCACTCCTAAATTTGAACTAGAATATGAGTTTCGTCCCTAAGGTAGGTTTTTCAATACTATATAAGACCATTGCAAAAATCTACACTCCCTATGTCTTGAGGATTCATCGATGAAATTACTAATGCCATTTCTTTAACAAAAGCTTGTCAATACACTTTTCGCATGGTTTTAAGGTACCCAAAAGATGTCAAAGGGCCTGTTGATCGCTAATCTAATAGCTTGCATTCTTAACTCCACCCAACACTCATTAACACTTTGCACATGATCTCATCACCTTAAAATCCAAATGCGCCCTTATTGCCATTTCTAGGACATTGACTGGATTGCTTCTTCTTCCAGCCGGTTGGTTTCATCTAGTCATTGCCACTCATAGTTATTACAACCTAATACATATGTTTTTTTTATTCACAACTAACAATAAAATTTGTGAAAACATAACTTTGGAATTTCATGAAAATGTTTAATAAAATTTGTATATCTGAGTTGAGGATGTGGTTGATTGATAGATGTAGAGTATAGAGGAGAAATCAAATCCTTTACGATTTTTCCAACTTCTAATACTTTTTAAGCACATAGGATATTTATGTTGACGAAATTTATTTAAAGTTTTTAAACATGTAACATACTAAATAATGCTATATTGACATAGTACCGCATGTTCTCATTTAAATTATATCGACACATGTTAGTACATAAACAAGAAATAATTGTTTTATGCATCAATAATGTATATAGAATTAATTTTAAAAACTCTAGCTCTAATACCATCTTAAGTATGATTCGCTACCTAACATGCATTCTTATAATTTTAAGTTTTTTTGTTAAATTAAATTCTTAATAAACTTATTTAACTTTAACCTCGAATCCTACTCAACATAATGTTTGTGCATATTTCGATTGCCAGTTGGATTTAGAATGTCATGAAATCAATATCTTTACAATAAATCTAAAAATTACATATTAGAATTTTAGAGTTTTTCAACAATGTATAACAACTTAATAAATTGTTCAAACTCAAGCTACCAACTTTTCTTGGGTACACTTGTTGAAGTGCACGAGTAGTGCCATAACTTTTTCAATCAACCTCCAAATGACTTGATTCCAAAGCTTATGGATGGAGGACTTATAGGACAATCCAATCCCATTGATCTTGTCCAAAAACTTAATTAAAACAATTCTGTCCGGGATGGTGAAACAAAGTTCAGGTAGAAATCTAAAATTTTATTCTTTACAAGCATAAGGTTTAGTCTTTTAGGAACTTAAATTAACTACATACTTAAACTAATTAAAATTAAAATGTTCATAGACCTTGTAAATCGATTTTTTCTACCACACATTCTCTAATAAAATAATTTTACATGTAAATCGATTTTTTTCCCTCATTTTTAACTACATAAAGTATTTCAAAAAGTAATTTTACATGTAAATCGATTCATTTTCTACCACACATTCTCTAATAAAATAATTTTACATGTAAATCGATTTTTTTCCTTATCTTTAACTACATAAAGTATTTCAAAAAGTAAATATAAACTAACATCTTTTAGAAATCAAACATAACTAGTTAACTATAAATTCTTCAAATGTGACTAACTACACAGATAAAACACTTCTCCCTTAGAATCCTCTGCAGTCAATATGATTCCCACTTCTACAATTATTCTTTAACCTGAAAATTTGTCAACATAGAAGGTGTGAGCTTTAAGTTCATTACAACTCATGTCACTTGATGCACCCTTTTGTTCAGAAAAATACACATATACAAAGTGATAGAAAATAATTTAATACTTTACAAGGTAAACACTTACAAGTTTATGATTTCGAAGAATCCTTGGGATCGCAGAAATCTATTATGATCATACGTATTCCTCTAAGTTCATAACTTCAAGAGCTTTAATAGACATCAAAAGCATGCATTTATACATATCTTGAACAAAAAGGACTAAATGATAAGCACCTCCCACCTTGATTCTTGATATGAAATGAGAAATCATTTACCTTAAATTATCTAACTTGCAATAATACTTCCAGTAAATAATTTAAAATCAAAACAAGTTTGAGAGGAAACAAATGAAATTCCAATTTGAGGAAGAGGTAGTGTAAAAAATTGATCTTCCTCTTTTTGTAACCTCCATTTTTAGTGAAAAACTAAATGCAAGAGTTCTAAAATAATAAACCTTATTAAATTGAGCCTTTAAGTGGGAATTTGAAGAGTTCTAACTCCAAAAATAATTCTTATAAATTTCTTTTATAAAAACATCGACATGGTGAAAAATTAAGGAAGATTAATGGTTTATGTGACTTGTAACCTATCTCTACGAATGCCCATTAAAAGAAACTTATTTCCTCCAATTAACTTGATATAATTGTGTCTCAATGTGGAAACTGAGGAGTTTTTAACTCCAAAATCATTTTTATAAATATGTTGCATGGTGATTCGAACATGGGTTGCCTATGTAAAATACCGTGCAAATAACTGTTATGGCAAACCCGTTATTAAATTTTTGAACTCTAATTCTTTAGAACTTAATGTCTTAAAATTTTGGACTTTTTAATAATTTATGTCTTTGCTTTCATTACCTTAAATGAATCGAGTCTCTAGTGCTCATTTCTTAAACGGGACACACCAACCAAATTAAGAATATAAAACTTGAGACTCTAAATTAAGATTAATGGTTACAAGTCACATAAACCATTCATTTTCCTCCAGTTTCACCATGTATATTCAGATTCCCACTTAAAAGTTCAATTTAACAAAGTTTATTATTACATAACTCTCTCATTTAGTTTTTTTTTTTACTAAAAATGGAGATTACTTAAAATTCCACTAATCAATATTCAAATTTAAATAAATTTATAAACACTTTACAAATTCATAACTTTAATGTAACACATAGAAAAAATGTATTTTTAATTCAATATTTCGTAATAACTCAAATTTCTTGTTGTTTTGAAGGTGGATGACCATCAAGAATCATGATCTTCTCCTTGAGGATTATTGAAGATGATTATAAATACTACATGTGTTTTTAATAAATATATTTTGTATTTGTTATTAGACGAGTAGTTTCATAGTTTATTTTTATAATTTTTCAAATATAAAGAACCAGATCTTATCAAATCGAACCAAGACTGGTTGGGTCAGTTACGATTTGATTATATAGTTGGATATGGAACAAATTGTTTCATTTTTAAGATTTTGATTAGTAATCGATTAGGTTCGATTCCCTTGGGAACCAGACCGAACCAGATCATGCTCACTTCTAAGAACTTCTCATTTCATATCAAGAATCAAGGTGTGGTGCTATTTCTTTGTAATCATGAATTTTCTGGTATTCATCTACGTAAAATTTTAAATTCTTTTCTATCACTTTGTATATATTTGTATATGTTTCTGATCAAACGGGTGCATCAAGTAATATAAGTTCTACTGAGCTTAAAGCTCACATCTTCTATGTTGATAATTTTTCAGATTAAAAGATGGTTGAGGGAGTGGGATTCACAAGGATTGCTATCCGAATGGAGAAAGGTGCTTCATTTGTATAGTTTGTCACATTTGAAGAAATTTTAGTTATTCCTAATTGTGTTTCATTTCTAAAAGATGTTAGTTTATTTTTATTTTTTGAAAGACTTTGTAGTTTCTTTTCTTAACGTGAACATTTTAATTTTAATTGGTATAAGTACACAGTTAATTTAAGTTCCTAAAAGACTAAATCTTATGCTCGTAAAGAATAAAATTTCAGTTTCCTGCCTGAATATTGTTTCGCCATCCCGGACAAAATGTTTAAGTTTTCGGACAAGATCAGTGGGATTGGATAGCTTACGAGTTCTCTGTCAATAAGCTTTAGAATCAACTCATTTGGAGGTTGATAGAAAAAGTTATGACACTTCTTGTGCACTACGACAAGTGTACCCAAAAGGAGTTGGTAGTATGTGTTTGAACAATTTGTCAAGTGGTTAAACATTGTTGAAAAACTCTGAAATCTTAATAAGTAATTTTTAGTTATGTTGTAAAGATATGTATGCATTTCACGACATTCTAAATTCAACCAGTAATCTAAATATATGTTCATCTCACTTTCATCATCTGAAAATGGTGAGCAATAACAAGTAATGAGCTAATGCCAGTAAGCAAACCCCATACATATGATGAATTGACATGCATGAATATCACGAGAGACATTAATGACATAAAACGTAATAATCAAATATCATATTTACATTATAATAATTTGAGTAACGGATGGAATATAAACAACAAAGAGGAGGAAAGGTAGAGATTTCAATCATCAAACATTGGTGTTACACGGCTGGAATATATATAGCCATTCTTTAGTACCTTACAAAAGTGTTTTTTTACCAACTATTCTACCTACTACAACTCAACCATACTTGGCTACATACTAGCTTATTTTAGGTCCTATCTTGTTTAAGTTATAATATATACATTAGGCTACAATTGAGTACAAAATACATAGGATAAATCATAACAAAAAAAAAAAACATTTGTTAGTTGACAACAAAAGTGTCACACGTTTGTCAACACTTCTTCTTGAAACTTTTGTTGGAAACACCAAAACATTCTCTCAATGTTTCAAATCTTTTCTTAGGCAAAGCTTTGGTTAAAATGTCAGCAAGTTGTTCCTCAGAATTGCAATGCTTCAGCTTCACCTCTTTTCTTTCTTGAGCTTCCCTAATGAAATGGTATTTGATTTTTATATGCTTAGTCCTTCCATGGAACACTGGATTTTTTATCATAGCCCCTGCTGATTGGTTGTCACAAAGGATAGTTGTTGCCTTAGCTTGTTTATGCTTTAGATCATCCAACATTTTCGTAAGCCAAATAGCCTGATTTGTTGCCTCTGATGCTGCTATGTATTCTTAAATATTAAGATGTAAGTCTTCTCAATCAATTGGTCAACACTAATCAGATTTTGATCAATGTTAGGCACATACAGAACATTAGAAATGAACTTGATACCTGATAGCGTTTGGACTGAAACTTTGCCAATTCCTTTCACCTCCACATACTTTCCATTTCCCACCTTAACTTTTGATCTGTATACACCAACAAAGATGCCTGAATTTGAAGTCATATGATGAGTACAACCACTTTCAAGCAACCAAATTTCAACCATGCTGCTAACTCTGTTGTTTATGGCTGAAAAAAGGTGCTCCTTCTGCTACCTTAGCCTGCTGCATATCCTTATTTTCGTTTTAGTTTTTGCAGACTTTTTCCACATGACCAAACTGTTTGCAGGATCTACATTGTACACTAGGTCTGAACCAGCACCACTTTGGAGAATGACCTTTCCTTTTACAATGAGGACAGGGAGGATACTTTGTATCCTTACCTGTGACTTTGGTTTCAACCTCCTTCTTCTCATTTTGTGGTTTCTTCCTTTCAAAACTAGTTTGAGCTTTATGTTTTCCCTTTACAAACAAAGCTCCTTCAACCTATTCTTCTTGCCTAAACAACCTTCTTTGTTCTGTGGATTGAAGAGCATTCACCAACTCAGCCAAAGATATGCTAGCCAAGTCTCTAAAGTCTTCAAGAGAATAGATCTTGGATTCAAACTTTTCTAGAAAACTTATCTGCACCTTTTCTACTACCCTCTTATCTGTTAAGTCATCTCCCAACAACTTTATTTGGTTTTCTACCTTCATCAACCTATCAGCAAATTCTTTCACAGTTTCAGAGTCCTTCATCTTCAAGGTTTCAAACTCCCTTCTGAAGTTCATCACTTGCATTTGCCTGGTTCTTTCATTGCCTCTGAACTCTTCCTTCAATCTGTCCCAAGCTTCTTTTACTGTTTCACATGTTATAATCCTGGTGAAAATAGCATCTGAAACGGCTGATTGAATGCAAGAAAGAGCCTTGAACGTCTTAGCTATCTCCTCAATATGCTGCTTCAACTGAGAAATGGTTGGATTAGCTCTTAATGGTGGTGGCTTAACTCCTGTTTTTGTGATTTTCCACAGATCATAGGCTTTCAAGTAAGCTTTCATTTTTGCAGCCTAAAAATCATAATTTTCCCTTGTAAAGACAGAAGGCAATGGAGCAGAAAAACAACTTGAAGCCATTTCAAACACTCACCAAACACTCGACTATATCAGTGAAGGTAACTTTCTGGTTTTCTCTCAAAAACTGCCGGTTTGCAGGTTGTTCAAAGACCAGTTATGGCTCTGATACCACTGATGGAATATAAACAACAAAGATGAGGAAAGGTAGAGATTTCAATCATCAAACATTGGTGTTACATGGTTGGAATATATATAGCCATTCTTTATTATCTTAGAAAAGTGTTTTTCTACCAACTATTCTACCTACTACAACTCAACCATACTTGGATGCATACTAGCTTATTTCAGGTCCTATCTTGCTTAAGTTATAATATATAACTTAGGCTACAATTGAGTACAAAATGTACACGACAAATCATAACAAAAAACATTTGTTTGTTGACAACAAAAGTGTCACATGTTTGTCAACAGTAACACATTTATATATTTAACAATATAAATTACGTATGAAGATAAGGGGAGGTCTACTTACATGAATTTCTTGGCATATTACTTGTAAGATAGTAAGTAGAGATGTCCCAAATCGCCCGCAAAAATTAACGTGGCAAGAGTCTTAATTCATTACCATTTATTTTGAAACTTTAACAATATTCGTTCCCTAAGTATGAACCTGTATCATAATATTATTACATTAGATTGTTCGTCATGGTTGTCATTTTAAACTTAATGTATAAATAAAATAAAACGTGCCAAAGCTTATGTACACTTTTCGAAGTTGAAACTAATGATAGGAACACTAAAATAGATAAGCATAAGGAGAGCCAAACAGCAAAACCAATAAGTGAAATGGTGAATTAAAAGGACTTTGCCTCCCAGAAACAATTAAGAAATGACGATGAAGTACTAGTTTCAATTTCAGTGCATGAATCATGGAAACCTATAGGCAATTTTCATATGGGTATTTGAGTATATATGCACACGGCATCTACTTGTATGTATAAAAATCTTTAAAAGAGCACTATTCAAATAATTCACAAACTGAAACAATAAAATAATATCAAAATAGTTTACAATCTTATACCTAATCGCAAGGAATGAATTTGGGTGGAAACCGCAGGTTAATCGTTTGGCAAAGAAAAAGATACGATTTAATTTCCAAGGAGGTATCATATATAAGGCAATAATCTTTTAATGACGTCTATTTAAGTATAATTTGTACTAATTATTTAGTGAGATCCCTTTTTTTATTTCTATTAACTTATTTAAGCCTTAAATTGATTCCATTAGCGTACTAAATTTTCATTATTTTGTTCAATTATTATTTTTCAATTAATTTATCAAAAATTTACCAATTAATAAAGAAGTTTCCAACTTGATGTCTAGCTCAATCCAAAAGTACGACCAATTAAAAGCACATTGTAAACATAGATATATTCTATAATTTATTATAAGCTTAATAAAACTATAAACTTTTAAACATAAATTAATAGATATGTCGATCGTCTATAGCGTCCAAGGCACATTTCATTGTATAAAACATAGTTAGTTATGACAAAAATAATTATTTATTTAAGCACTAAATGTAACATTAACG
Organism: Fraxinus quadrangulata; assembly: GCA_903798255.1. Classification (NCBI taxonomy): domain Eukaryota; kingdom Viridiplantae; phylum Streptophyta; class Magnoliopsida; order Lamiales; family Oleaceae; genus Fraxinus; species Fraxinus quadrangulata. Next base: position 185,213 of record CAIGRB010012706.1, read on the forward strand.
AAACATAATAATTACGTCTTCGAAATTATAACATACCAAATAAATGTGGGTTCTTGACACTATTGTGTCATCGTGCTCTTAAGTTGTCTCTTTCACTACATAGTTTCTTCAAAATAAGATAATTAGAGTTATCCTCTTAATTCTGAGTCACTTTTCATTTCAAAGTATAATCTAATAATATTACACTATCATATCTAACATATTCAAACAATAGAGATATGAATCTTATGTCCAAAATAAACTCATTTTGTATATTTCGAAAATAAAATCATAATAATAATATCTTAGTTACTAGGAGAACTAAACATAACAACCTTGAAGTTTTTAAGACAATTAAAAATATATTATTCTAATAATCAATAATTAACTAGATATAGCAAAATATTGTCTAAAATTTTAATAGCATGTTAATAAGGCATATATAATCAAATTCTAAATAAATAAAACTACATTATCCTATTACATTGTATTTAGATTACAATTCCACAAAATTTTCAGTTTCTAGGTATAATCTGTAAAAGTAATTAACTTATATAAACTAATATATGATACGACATATTTAATTTATGAGTTACAATTTTTTTTTTTTTTCAAACAATACACTTCATACTTTAATAGCAAACCCTTTTTGTTGACCCCCTTTTTTGTAATGGTCACATGGACAACAGATGTCGAGCCTACTCGCGTTCACACAAGCAAATTTCAACACCTTTTGGGTCCGACATGTGTTGTTCACGTTGGTGTTACGAAAAATATGGTCAACAGATTGACGCCGTCCGTGAGAAGCCCTACATTTAACCACGAAAATCCTGTGGGAAAAAGCTAGTTGGAAGTGATTCTAAACCATTTGATTGGAAGCTACTCTAATCCTTGAAAAAAGGAATATCATTTGTTTGAAAGAAGTTTATTATCATAAGTTCAAACAATGAAGAATCTACATCTCGAAGGGCTAGAGAACACTCAGAAGAAGGGAAGCCCTCGCATGCTGTCCTAGCTACTCACCATCGACCTCACCAATAACACAGACAATGTGAGTCTAGGATAGCTGCTAGGTTCACTAGGGAGGTGGCCACAATGGCTGCAAACATAAGAAACTTAACCCAGCAGAATATTACCATGCATGAGTTGCTAAGGAACATGTAGGGCCAAAGAGGATATCCAGTTCCTCTATATGCAGCCCACGGAAATGCATTTCATGATCATTTACAAGAAAATTACTACCACGGTGAAGGGAAGGACTAAAGTCAAATGGCTGACTACCAACAATATGCAAGGGAGAAAGCTCTCCAGGAAAGGGAAGTTGGCGTTAGTATAGCCACCAACTATGCCACCGATCGACCTGCTGAGGTTCTATTCAACTTTTCTCCAAACTACGACCCGAAAGACATACCCAGAGGTCTGTAAGTGTCTTTAACAGGTTGAGCCCAGAGCTGCCTAGAAAGAGGCAGACTTAACCTCCCCCTGTACCTAGAAATAGGCATCAGAAACCTCATCGGTTTCAAAGATAAGATGAGCAAGTTTATAACGATCTGCCTCAAAACCCTTCTCCTAGAAAAAGGAGTGAGATGAGAGCGGAACAAGCTAGGAGCCAAGCAGGACCATCCCAAAAGTCAGGGAAGATGAAGATTTAGATGAACCTAGAGATCTTGTGATCTTGACGATGACAATCTACCACTTTCGCAAGGGATTAAGCATGTCCATGTACTGAACCACTTCACGCTCCCTAAAATTCCCAAGAATGATGGAAGAAGCTATCATTCGAAGTAGCTCAATAGCTTCAAGACTTACATAAGCCTAAAAGGAGCCACTCCCACCATGAAGTGTAGAGCATTCCACTTGACCCTAAGTGGAGCAGATAAAATATGGTATACCAAACTTTCAGAAGGAAGCATCTGTAGTTGTCCAGACTTCAAGAAAACTTTCCTTAAGTACTTTGCAACAAGCAAGGAAGGTGAAGGGCCTATACAATGTCTACAAGACATAAGACAACAACAAGGCGAGTCATTGAATAGCTTCATATCCTGTTTTATCGATGAAATGACCTACTGTGTGCAAGTTACAGATAGGGAAGATTTGATAGGCCTAAGAGGAGGACTAGACATGAACTTTCTCTTCTAGAGAGATGTGCAAAGCAAAGACCCTACCAGTTATGACGCCTTACTGGAAATGATAAGGCGGAAGATCATCAATGAAGAATTGAGAGATCACAGGAATAGTGCAAACCAAAGACCTCCACCTCCTCAAATACAAAGAGGAAGAGGGCCAACCTCACACTTGATGGACTACCAGGTCAGACAGTCGACCTCGCTTAATTTGGGACAAGTGTTGGCTCCAGTAACATTAAGTGCAGTACCTACTTTGGCTTATGAGGAAGTGAATCTTAATACTGAAATTTACTAAAGCAGACCCTACCAACAATTCCTCTAAAATGGGAAAGGTAGAGAACGAGGTGCTGAACCTAGAAATAGGGATGAAGCCCTCTTCTATTGTACATACCACTACTCCTCTAGCTACAGCACTGTTGGCAGTAGGGATATTGCAATGCACCCCTAGAATAACAATCAATGGAGACATAGGCATATCTAAAGAGTCGTTCCTCCTAGGCAGAACCAACAGCCCAGGAATGTTGAGTTGAGCTGCTACAACAGAGACAACGTCCTTCAATGGAGAGACAGTGAAAAGACATAGGGATGGTCAAAGATAGGAAAAAAGTCCCTAGGTAATTCTTGCCATGAATCCATAAGAGAAATTGACATGATTTTGGAAGGCCCATATGTTGGAGAGAATCCAGAAACTCTCAAACTATGCCAGGGAAGTAAGAGACCTCCCAATGGCGAGCTTCATAGTTAACAACAACCAATCTTCCACCGAGAGAAGGGTTCAACCCATCACGTTCATCCAAGATGACGCAATTGGTATACATTATCCACACTGTGACACCCTAGTGGTGAGGTTTATTGTAGCCCACCGAGAGAAGGGTTCAACCCATCAGAGTTTTCCCCGTCGCCTATCTCATATCTTGGAGGCGCTGGATGGGCGCCCCTTCCTCTTTCCTTGACAAGGATTGGTTCAAAAATGCCTTCTTGAGGTCTGGCCAACTTCTGATGCTAAGAGGTGCCAGTCTGCTGTACCATACTTCGGCCGCACTGTTGAGTGTTAAGTGAAAGGCCTTGTATTTTAGTACAGGCGTAGTAGTGCCTTGTAGACTCATCTGCATTTTGTATTTGATGAGGTGTTTCTCTGGGTCACCTCTTCCTTCGTACTTGAGAATTTTGGGGGAAATAAAGTTCTGCAGTATGGGAAAACTACAGAGCTCCCTTGAGAAGAGGAGGTTATCGTCATCATCATCTAGCTCGTAAGATTGACACGGCTCATCAGACTTGTTTCCATCCACCAAAGGGCAAGGCAGCTGCTGTGAAGTATCTCGGTTTTCCCAGTCTACCAGCTTTCACCTTTCTATCCTATTCCTAGGTTGAAGAGCTTGAACTTGGCTTTGCATGCGTTCTTGTGGATGAATTATTTGATGGGTGGACTAATCCCTATTTCTAGGAGTCTGCCCAATCCGATCAAACACACTTGCAGACTTCTAAGGCCGCTTCTCATAGTCCGGGAGAAAATTGACTCTCCCAGCCGGAGTGTTGTCAACTGGGATGGCAGTATAGTATGAAGTGTCTATTCTCACTTCCCTTTCAACTGGGTCCTCTCTCTATGGACTTTGGTGAGTTCTCCGGCTCGATTCCACTTCAGCTTGCCGGCTCGACCTTGTAGTATTCTGATGGGCTTGGAAGCTACCTTGATTTTGTACCTTCATGAGAAGTTCCTGCATGGCTGCATTCTGGGCCGCGATGTTCCTCATGTTAGTGGCCATGCGTGCTACTTCGGCAATTAGTCGTGCGACAGTTCTCCCTTCTCTGTGATATAGATGATGAGGCCGTTGATGTGTAACATTGTTCCGGATGATCTCTTCTTCAGAGATTTCCCTTATTCACCTCCGATTCACTTCTTCGTTGCTATAACTCATTGGCTTTGAATTGTGAGTTCTTTTCTCCCAAATGATGAACACAGTTTACAGCTTGTTCTTTCTTCAAGAACAAGTCCTTTTTTCAAGGGGGGTTATCGACCAAATATTTCGATAAGCTTTTTCTTTTGTGGGATATTTGTGGTTACAGTAACATTTCCCACAGATGGCACCAATCTATTGACCTTGAAAAATGGTTCCGACACATGACAAACAGAATGAGACTCCACGTAAGCTTTTCCTGCACACGGTAGCACACCGTTAGTCACTCGGTGGGGGTGAAAATGATCGCGAGCACTCTGACGGTCAAGTCAGTAATTCAGTCAACCAAAAAGTGACATCGGTAATGAAGTGGTCACGGTGACATGGTTGCGAATGTGTGTAAATATAGTGAAAGACTCCTTAGAATTAAAGACTAGAATGCCAGATTAAAAATCTCTCTCTTTTTACAATTGTGTGGAGGTATTTATACTAGAGAATGGAAGATGAGAACCGTTGAATGGGAGGACACGTGGCTTCAGATGGAGGATGAGCCATCCTTTCATAGGCATCAACATGTTAATATGTAGGTCGGCAGACATTAAATGATCTCTGACATGGCAGCTGAGTTGATCGTTTGTAGCCTACCACACGTCCCATCAATCAGTCAGGGACTTGACTTTGGATAGATCTCATAAAAGATATTGGTGGAGACGTGGCGAGGCGGATTGTGAGGCTTAACGAATGCGGAGTGCGTGCCATTGCATCCGCCTGAGCGACGGATGAGTTCAGCTCTTTTATGAACCGGGCGATGGTGTATCAGTTCGGAATTATGGAATCAATTTGTCGATATAGATTCAGTTCATCTGCTACGTGGTAATCACCAGATCAATTTGATCAACACGTGGCAGATGAGGTAGATAGACGGGGTGGAGGGCCTTAGAGGGCCCGATATAGGTCTGATACCACCTGAAGTACGATGAAAATATGAATAATAATAATAATCCGGTCTTGTTCGTAACACACAAATAAGGGTTGCTCGAATTTCGTTCAAACAATTGTTATAAGTATTGAAATCCACTAATTAATGGAAAAACTAAAATATTATTAATCATTAAAAATGTATGTAGGGTTTTCAAGCTCTTAACACATATTTAAAGTATCAAAATGAAATCCTAGGTTAAAACTTTTAATTTTATCTCAAAGAAAAAATTACTTTGAAATTTTTTAAATAGTTTTCTAAGCAGTGAGCTAATGATCTAATCAACGACCCGATAACACGGAGTCTCAGATTGATGTCTGGATTAGGTTCGATGACTGACTAAAACAATATATTCCTTCATGTAGAGCACAATTGAAATGCAATACTTGATTTTCCTTCATTTGGCTTGAACACTATAGCTACGTCGACGTAAGGGCATGTTCAGTGAGGAAAAGAAATTAAAATCTTATTTTTGCAATGTCGAGTATGGTATATAACCGTTTACCAAACATGCATCCAAGAACATTCTAGCAAGGAAAATGGTGTAGAACTCTTTCAAATCCTAGATTGTCTCACAAATAAACGAGCAATTTTATTGTAGAACTAAGAAGCAATTCAAAATTTTTGCATACAGCTTATAAAGAAGACAGATTATGTTGCTTATTAATCAATCAATATATGAATTGCATAAGCCTAAAACCAAACAAGAAAAAAATTTAAGTATCATGTCATTTTACCTCCTTTTGTAAATACTAGTAAGAAGCACGTGCCTTGCACATGCCATTATGTAGTTGAGTACACTTGGTTTTCTGCTACCTCCACGTGTCATCATATGATTGGACCCACTGGACCAATAGCTACTTGAGGCCGATCAGGCCGTTAATTCAAATTAAAGTGTTACGCTTTTGATCGAGCGGCCAATTTTGAATTGGACGTCTACTCCCCACTGCCCCTCTATAAATTGATGTTGAAAGCCATCACAGACGCAATGTGATGGATTCCTCGAAGAAGACATATCTCCCGTGAAGACATTTGTTTTGAACGTTCGGTTAGTTAATTTAAATTTGTTATAAACAAAATTATTATTTTGTTATTGTTTTTCTTCTTGTTTATTGCAATTATTTTACAGAATTATAATGAGATACATTTTCAATGTCTGATGTTGGAGCTGTGTTTGATCGGGATTACAAGACAAAAACGATTGAAGCTTCTGCTCATGGCGATTGGTCCGACATCTCTCTGACTCTTCCCGGTGTTTTGGACAAATTAATTTCTGCTGTAAAACACCATTCTATGCGTATAGATAGGTGTTTGATATTGTATAGAGCTCAATGTCCTATTAATGCGCACGGAACTGTGAGAATTCACGTGCATGACAATCATGTTCAGCGGACTGATTCACGTCAAGCAAAATTCATTTTCCCCGTTACTTGTAATGTGAACCTCACCTACTATGGGAGTAGTTGGAGTTCGAGACACAAGAAGCAATTTCCTTGGAAATTGTGTTATAGACTGGAGCATTCTAATATTAAAACTGGTGTGAAATTTTGTAATTTGAAAGGTGAACTGAAAATGTGTTCGTGCCGTAAGGTGGATGAAATTGAAGATAGGAGTCCTAGTATATTGATATTGTC
>CAIGRB010012708.1:0-44448 GCA_903798255.1 Fraxinus quadrangulata
ATGTTATTTTTCGTGTATATCCTAAGAGGTTATATTTATCCGTTGTATCCTATTAGTTCATTATTGCTTCCTTACTTATCACTATGGTTTAGTTTATTCTAATTGATTTAATGAATCATTCGCATTTTTCGTTATGGATTAACTAATAGATGCTTAAACACGTAAGAATTGAATAATTTTGACTCATTTATATGACTAGAGATAGGACCAATTAGATGACATTTTTTATAATTGTTTCACTAAATCGAGTCCAAAACCCAACCAAGACGAGCACAAATATAGAAATTTGAACTTTAGACAACTTCAAAATTAAAAATAAATAAATGAATAAATAAATAATGTCGTAAATTAACTTCTTGTATATCTTCGCAGCAAACTTTACGAGACTCTTGCACGTAATGTTAGCCACATTTAATAATTTAGTAATTGAACTGTTGAGAATTAAAAACAATAATTATATTCACTATAATGAAAAGAAGTTTGTTGGCATTTGATCTCCGAGGTCGTTAAGTACAGTTTGTTATATGCATTAAGCTTATGCTAATGTGAGCTCGAAAATGTGAGATTAGCCCAGATTACGTTATTTGCAGAGGTTTGAGGGAACATAATAATTGAAGATTCCTTACATATTGTACAAACGGTCAATCGACAAGTGATATATGAAAAGTCTTACATTAGCNAAAAAAAAAAGCTAAAAAAAAAAAAAAAAAAAAAAAAATTTCATATTTCAAATATCTATTTGAAGGAAAAAGAGCAAGTATTTATAGTTACAATTATAATTTGTAAATAACTATCAATAAAATTCTCATTTACATTTTAAGTTGGCTTGAATCTTGTCTATACAATTTTCGACGTCAACAAAGTTTATAAGAGAAAATTGTACACTTATCTTCTCTAACGTCTTTTTCTCTTTTTTATGATGGTAATTAAAAAGTCTAATGACATATTTCTATTTATAAGACAAATTAAACTCCAAAACTAACATCAACTTCATCAGATGTGTGGAATTGGAAATTAGTCAATCATGACATCATTTTGATTGTTGCTTCAAAGTAGGTACGAATTTTAGGACTTCAAGGTGATCCAATATTTGAAAGAATCCATGCCCATATTAAAAGCCACAGAGAATGCTTTTTTTTTTTTGAAGGAAACAAGGTAACTTACTAATGTAAAATAAGATATATTTGAAAAATGTATTATTATTCATGAACATGTTATCCAAAATTCATGTGGAGTCAAGGACAATTCTTCTTACTTTCTTAGGCTGTAAAAATATTCTCTTACTTAATGCATGCTTCCAAATTCAAACCATAAACTAAAGCCCATCCAACTTCTCTGTTAGGGTATGTTTGGCATTAGCAACAAAAAACTTGTCATCTTAACTCCACAAAAATAAACCCCTTCGTCGTATTAATAAAAAGAAGAACAAAAAAAAATCCAAGAAAATGTTCAAGCATGGTTGTATTTTCTTACACCAACCAAACTCGAAACACATGAAATGCGACAAGTGTCCTCTAAGGACCATTTGTGCGATTGTAAGCTAATTAATCTCTTTTATTGACATCACTTTCAAATGTAAATTTAATAATTTATGTGAGGTTGCTATGCTTGGCGGGTGCATAGCCAATAGCGATTGGTTTCGCCACGAACAGAGCCCTTATTCAATAGTGGTTACGTCAATTTTCACAAAAGGTCTGCCTATTTTTGTGGCCTTAATAGGGCATCATGTCGGTCCTGTATTTTGTAGCCCTAATATAACATGATAGGATGGCCAAATTTATTTTAATTTTATGTTATTTGGGTGTTAAATGGGACGGGCTAATCCTACCATCGGGCCCGACCCATCAACGAGTCGATAGCGAGGGCGAGCGGGTTGACTTTCAAGTCACTCATTGTTCTTTAAATGTTTTGGGGTAAAAAATTACACTTTCACTACTAAAAGTATAATGAAAACATAAATTATTAAGAAAAATGTAAATGCAAGAAATTATAAGTTTGTAAAAATCCTCCTCTATTCAAGTTTGAGACTGATTACAATACGTTCACAAAGTTAAAAATGTACATGAACGAATATTTCAATTACAAATTTAATAAAAAACACTATAAGTAGGATATTTACATTCCTTTATGGAACAATCCAGTTCAATATGCATATAATTTTTTCGATACTCTATAAGTTTCTTAAGTTCAATGTAAAATTCGAAATCTTAAAGACCACTTATGCTATATACTTCGACTCATTAAATTAATCATGTCAAATTAAATTAAACCGCTTACTTTGAGGCAGCTAAAATAATAAAAAGAATTTCATAATTTTATTTTTAACAACTAAATACAAGATATGTAGGGGAACCTTTGAGTTATGATAAAACTCAATTGAACAAGAATGACCCCCAAATAATTAAATTCTTTGACTGGATTCTTAAATTGAACAGAGTACAATCTCATAATTGAATTATCCGAATAATTAAAAAAGTATAACAAGTCTAATCCTGTCACTGTTTTGTAGTGGTGGTGGAACTGAATCGAAAAAAAGAGGAAATTTCACGATCAAACTTTTGTAGACTAAATGACTCTTTTTTAAATGCTACAAATAATGTGTATTAACACAATCTAGTTTGTTTAATGTACTAAGTTTATTTTTCACAATAATATGATTTTTTAAATCCCTTTTCTAACTGGAATCTACAAAGGACACGATTTCTTGATTAATAACTTTTAATAGAGTTTAGAGGGAATATTAATTGGCGATAATATAAATTTTAATTACGTTCTATGATAAATTGATAATAACCAGTTTTTTCAATGGATAATTTTTGTTTAAAAACATAAAATCGACTTTTGTCATCTCATTGAACAAATTTTAGTAGTATTTTGGACTATCAAACAATTATTGTTATTGGGTTTGTATTAGTGGGTCGGCCCAAACCCGTTAGGTTTTCGCTATTTATTGGTTCTTTCATTGTTATTGTGATAGTTAATGATTGAATAAAATTTTATTTGCGACGGCGTCGTTTTCTCCTTCCCCTCTTCTTCCTCCTATTCTACATCAAAGTGGTATCAGAGACAAACTACTTCACCTTTGCCACTGAAACTGAAAGCAACACCCGAGATTAACCACCACCCGCCCAAACCTGGATTCCATCTGTTGCAATACATGACCCACACATCCAACACCATGAGCTTTCCCTAACCCGCCATAAAACTAGAGAACCACCGCTGTCGCTAACGACAACCCAAATTGTCTTCTAAATAAATGAAATAACTCTTGAATGCAAATAATCTATCACTAATATAACTTTTCCCCTTTTTAAGTTACAACTTTAATGGGACAAGGGTAGTGATTACAGTTTCTTTTAATTATTTCTTGAAATTATTAGCTTTCTTTAGTGCTCATAATTATCTCTTCTTCGAAGACTTTTGGGAACATGAGCTCCTAATTACTTTTAATTGACAATTAATTGCTTTTTTTCCCCTTACAAAGGGCCCCACCTAGAACGAAGAAAATTTTGACAAAGGGCAAATTTACAATAACATTGATACTTAGTACTGGATTGGATGAGATTATAATTTTTTTCCTTCCTCAATCGTTTGTTCAATTAAAAATACATTAAAAATTTTCTCTCTATTAATTTTATATTGGAGAAATATAGCTGAAAAATGAATGAGGCTATGCCATTATATGAGGCTATCCCTACTTCCTCATTTTTTTGTAAGACAATTATGTCTTTCCTTGAACAACAATATATACACACACACATTTAATTAAGAGACTTTCATGATGAATCTTTAGTCCAAAAATAACTGCATAAGCTCATTGATCGTTAGATGAAAATTTGCTACAATTTGATCATTGCCGTTTCTCTATTTACTTAACTAACGGAAAAAGCTTAATTTGCAATCTAAAGAGATCAACAATGAAGAAAGTATAAGTATAGCGATCAATTTAAAACAAAATAATAGTTGGCGATGAAAATAAGATTTTATTCAAAATGTATTGACCTCCAATGTTTTTTATCAAAGAAAGTGCAAGGATATGTAGAAAAGACTACCACAAGAGAACAAGAAACTATTCATTTAAGGATCTTATTTATTAACTCATAAACATTATTTGATTTCAAATTTGTTGGAAGATTTTGTTCTCCTGCATAGAATAATCTGATCAATTGATCAACACACTATGACTATGAAATCGTTCAGCCATTAGATAATGTGGGGATGTTGTCATGGTTTAAGTCGAGACAATGCCATTCATTTTTCTCCAGATTATATAAAAGTCAACTCGAGAATTAAAATTTGACTAGATTTAAAGTACAAGCTATTGACTAAGATCATTCAATAGAATTCAATATCAACGCTATTCAATCTCTTCACACATACCTCATACTACAAGTAAATAATCTCGAGGTCCTTGTTTTCGATCTCAATTTTGCACAAGGGAACCTCTCTATATAAGAAAAAAACATAAATATTAGTTTGAAGAAAAATATTAGCAATTAAAAATCGAAAATGGAATGATAACTTGATATCTAAACTCTTTAACAAAATGTTATTTCAAAATTACTTGATCCCCCAATTAAAAAAAAAAAAAAATTGTCAAGAATGTATATATTTCTTTAGAGGGAAGTCAAATTTGTGGATTTCCTAAATTTGAGGAGATACCAAAAATAGAAATGAATTTTTTCTTGTGCAGCGAAGATTTTTCTCAACAAAAACAGAATCAAATAGGGGATGTTACTAAAATGAATGTATGTATATGTGGGCCATATTTTTCGCTTATCCTTTTGCGTGGTAGATGAAGCATCAAAATCCAAGTTGAGAATTCAGGTGCTGATCAGTATACATCTCATTACAATGATATAAAACTAGGCCTAGGGGGTCCTGAATTATTGTGTGCCAATAATGTGATTTCAAGATATTGGAAAAGCTAAATGTATTTTGTTTTTCATTTTAGGGGTTTGTAATATTTTCATTTTCAATATTTGAAGATTCCCGACTCTAGGAAAAGGATTGTTCGGGTCAAGAGTGTAATCGTATGGTTTTAAGTTCAGTAATGTTTTATCAATTTATGTTGAAAATATTAAAATCTCGTTGCTGTCGTCGATCTGAAATTCATGCCAAATAAGTTGAGGGCTTCCTTTGACTTGATCAAAAGAGTCTACCTATTGAAAGTCAGTTCGACACCTTGATACAATATCCCATCAATTTTCTTCTACAATATTTATCTAACCTCGGAATAGACAAATTCTCGGTAGTCAGTTTTAATCAAATGTTCCATACGTAATTTTTTTTAGATGATGGTGAGATTTGAATTATGAATTTTGTCTACATCTAACAACTTAAAAATTATTAAAGAGAAAATACATGTATTAAGTAATTTTTTTTTTCATCAAAACATAGGTTTCGGTATTAGACAGGAGAGTAAATTTTATATTCATTTTCGACAAGTATTTTGTATGTCATATTACAAATTGTTTTTGTCATCTATTATTAAGGCCTATCCCAAAAGACATTGACCAAAGCTTTTGCTTTCAGCTATGAGTTGTTTTGCCTCGTAATTGTCTATGTTTCTTGGGCACATAGGAAGATAATGTTTTTAATTATTACTATTAATGTCATTTAATAATGTATGATGCTTTCCATTTGAAATATTAAATCAATTTTATGCAAACACTGAAACTTTATGAGGGGAAAAAAAGACCATCATGCCTGTTTTATGATATTTTCTTATACTCCATCATCATATTTGGAAAAAAATTATTCAAAGATTTGCATTATTGTGTTTTCGTATACTTTATACAACTATCAACTAACATCCGGTAGTAGTCAATATGAATGAAAATTACAAATAATGATTACTCAGTCTTGTATTGAAGGGATTTTTTTTTCGATCTTCCAATCAGAAAGGTATCGTCACGATAACTCAATTTGTTTAACTCTGACTCCCCATAATTTAGTAAAAGGGATGAGAGCCTTTCTCTTCATCCGAGAGTTCATTTCAAAAATTATAATTGCAAAAGTATAAGGTGATCAGTGAGGTCTTAAAAACATCATACATTGAATGATCGGCAATTCCACTTTTGCTTTTAGCAATTAGGTAACGTGAATTTATGGTTTCTTATGTTTTAATTGGATACCAATTGCTTGGATGCGTTTGAAAGCCTCGAGATAACTTGTAGAAAANCATACAATGATTGTTCGGCCATTCCATTTTTGCTTTCAGCAATTAGGTGACGCGAATCTTTGCTGTCTATGTTTCAATCGGATACCAATTGCTTGGATGCGTTTGAAAGCCTCGAGATAACTTGTAGAAAAAACTATTCTGTCTTAAAAAACGAAAATATACATAGCGGGTCATGCATTCCTAAATTACAATTTAGAAACTATTAATTTATACAAATTATCTCTGTTAAGTATCCGTCAAAGAAAAATAGAAAAATTACCATCAATTTATTTTTAAGTTTATAATGTCTATTCACTTTTGTCAAGGGATGGGCATGTTTACACTAATTTATAATTGAAAAAAAGATTCATCTTGTTTTTATCATCATTGGGATTGTAGACTTATTTATTTATTTTTTGTAGAGAATGATACGATAAAGGAATAATTGCAGCAGAGGTATCAAATCTTTCATTTATTAACAGACTTTGTCCAAACCTTTCATTTGTGCCACTCACAGTATCAAATCTTTTAAAATGTCACAGTTGAAGTCCAAAGTGATGATTTCTGTTAGTTTGACCGTTAGTTGATCAAATAATTGACATTAACAATAATTTTGATTAATTTTAAAAAGTTAAAATGGTAACTTTACATTTTTTATAATAAAATAATTAAAATTAAAATTAAAAATCCATTTCCACATTCTTCTTCTCCATCCGCCCCACACATATCCATCCCCACCCCCAATCTACAAACCCTAAATCTGAGAAATCTTCAAGCCCCAAATCTTCAAGTTTTGGTACCGTTGAAGAAGAAGGAGAAGAATGGTAAATTGAGTTGTATTTGAATTTGAATTTGGTTTTGGTTTTGATTTTGGTTTTGGTTTGGTAAGTGAAAATCTTGATGGTAAATGGAGTTGTATGGACTATACTTATTGCCAGCACAAAAGAAAGATGAGAAAAGGAAGGTCAAATGAATAATTATGGTTTGCTTGTTTACTTTTTCGAGTTTCTAAATGATTTGTATGATCTTTATTGGGAGCTCTTGTAATTCTATTTAGGGTTGTACGAATTTTGAATCTTTGATTAATTTTTTATTCAGTTTAATCTATTTTTCGTAACTCAATGCTTTCTAGCTCTGAATGTTCAAGTTGAGAAAACAACTTGAACATTTTTATGGAAGATAACGTGATAGTATCAAACTTTATGTTTTCTGTGTGTGTATGGTGGTGGGTTGTATAGAGGGTTTTTTACACTTCTACAAGTGATTTTGGGTTGTGTAACATCTTGGTTTAGAGATTTCTATTTACCATTTTTCTTCTTCTTCAATGGTACCAAAACTTGAAGATTGGGGTTTGAAGATTTCTCAGATTTGGGGTGGGGGTGCATGGGGGTGGATGGAGAAAAAATAAATGTGGAAATGGGTTTTTAATTTTAATTATTTGATTTTAGTAATTTTATTATTAAAAAAATATAAAATTACCATTTTAACCTTTTAAAATTAGTCAAAATTATTGTCAAGGTCAATTATTTGGTCAACTAACGATCAAACTAACAGAAATCATCCATTTGGACTTCAACTGTGACATTTTAAAAGATTTGGTACTGTGAGTGGCACAAATGAAAGGTTTGGACAAAGTCTGTTAATAAATGAAAGATTTGATATCGCTGCTGCAATTATCCCTATGCTAAATGTCAAACATCCTAAATGGTGGATCAATTTAGAGTCGAAGAAAGAAAAAGAAAATTATATATGTATATTTGAAAATATATCATTTCAAGTAAAGTTTTAAATCAGTACTAATCCCGTGATGTTTTAAAGGCTATTAGGCTAAATTAGAGGGATGCTTTAAAGATTTACTTGCTACAAAAATCGAAAATCAAAGTCCAGAAAAGTTATTTTAGTCATATTAATTATAATGTCTATTAATTTGGAGCTAGTGAACCACCCTATAAGATTCCCCATATAAAATAGAGGTATTGTTTACAGTTGATGAATAAATAGTATTGTTTGTTTGCACCGATTTTAACGAAGTTAGTGTCATAGGATTGCAAATAAATGAATAATAATTATGAATAAATTAATTAAGATGGTGACAGATGGAGACACAAAGGTGATTGATAAGAACGTTGACGAGTATTATATGAAAGAAATGATAACTCCATTTTTTTCTCTTTAATTATTCTCACCAAAACTATTGTCCTGGTTGGATTTTTATTTATTGTTATTATTATTTTTATTGTTGTGTGGACTGTCCAGCAGGGAAAAATAATTCTAATAGTCAATCTAAAATTTATTATAAATAATTGTTCTCTAGTGATTTTAGTGAATTTAGGCACCTAGAGATAGTTGAGAAGGATATGAATCAATTTTCTCGCAATACTAATCAATGCTATATAAAATCAACTAAAGAAAATTTTGATCTATAATCACCAACTTTTAGTAAAATAAACTCGATGTGTTTTTGCTCGTGATTAATGCTTAGGCCCTCTTCCATCAATAGTTGAAAGGAAGACGAATCATACAAACGAGGCATGTACAATATACAAATTTCGAACATTTCACATGTTTTCACGTGAAGCTTACATAAATGCATGAATAATAACCTTGCGAACTATCTATCTAACAAGAGAAGGGACTTGAATGGGGGTTGAGTACGAATTGATGGTCCAAGTGAAACAAATTTGGTGTCACTTCTTACTCTTTTTTCAGATTGTTTTTGGCAAAGAAAAGGGCCCATTGCATTATGAATCTTGGATTTGAGCCCTCATCGTGGCTATTGTTTTGTCATGAATAGGGGAAAAATGTGTGTGGTCATGACAAAAAGTAACCTAATCTACTTGCCTAGCCAAGGCCTGCATTTTCTTCAGGAATGTATTTTTTTGGAAGTGGCCAGCTTCCATGATGTATTACGTAATAATATAAGTTTTGGTATTATAATGAAATCTTGTTATAGAAGAAAAAAATGCCAAAGAGCTTGGAACCGATAAAGATACAAGTCTCTTGCAATAGATTTTGTGTCCTTTTTGTTTTGTGACAATTTTGTTAGAAATGATGGATATCTAGCTTGCTACTTACTGTAAATGATAACTGAAGCAGCAAATTTTTGGTACATTTATAGAACTTGAGACCTATATAGACAAGTTAATTTAGCTACAACATGAATACAAGTTTTGAATTACAAAAGATATTGTAAATCATAATTACCAGATGATACAAATAACAATGAGCAGTTAACTTCTGAATGTCATAGAACTCAACTACTATTGTTGCTCTGTTGAACTATTTCAGTTTGGATTTCTCTATCCCTGACATGCCCTCCTAAGACGGAGCTACCATTGGAAGTATAAGGCATGTACATTGGTTGTTGATGAAGCCTATGTTCCTAGGTGGTGAGTACCAAGACAAAGTCTTATTTTGCAGGGATGAGGCCTCTTCATAGAGGCGAAGCATAGTAGCAAAGGTGAAGTTCCATTTCAAAGAGATGAATTCAAAGGGATGAGGCCTCTTTACATAGGTGAAACAGGGACAGAGCCAACATTGGAAGTACAAGGTGTGTACTTTGATTGTTGACGAAGCCCGTGTTCCGAGGTGTTGAGTACTAAAACAAAGTCTTATTTCGAAGAGATGAGGCCTCTTCATATAGGCGAAGCATAACTGCACTGTGACATCCCATTTCACAATGATGAGGCCTCTTCGTATAGGCGAAGCATAGTTATAGAGGTGAAGTCCCATTTGCAGAGGTTTCTCACATGTGAGTTGTGGAATACCTAGGAGTTGAAACTTTGAGGTGAATGGCCTTTGCACCAGATTTAATATGACGTTCATTGGGGTGTATGCTAATGATGGTTGCGTGTTTCGAGTGATGGCAGTTGAGGCATTGTGTCTTCCCCATGTACACGTACCCCTAGGTAATGAATAGCAATAATGGCTAGGGTTACACATTTTCTGAAGTCACATGTCTTTACGCGTGCATGAAGTGTACGACCTCATCTTAGTCCTTCATTTAATTTTTAAAATGGCACCCTTTGGCTTCAATAGTTTGGATGCACTCAACGGATGGACGTCTAGGATCAACCTTATTTTGATCCAATGGTCATGAGGACGATGCCCTGCCTATAAAAGGGGCCTTTCTTCCGCTTCAATCTTTTACTTGCATTTCTAAACCTTCTAACGACACAAAAAAATTCGATAATAGAGGTGTGATTCTGACTAGTTTTCGAAATTTTCGGTTAAGCTTGAACAACAAAAACACTTGTACCTAACATTGTTTTGAACTTTGCTCACTTTCTTCATTTGTTTTCCTTTTTTTTTTCTACTAAAACTACCATCTCAACAAATAGCTAAAAACTTCGGCAAGGGCTTTGTTAGAGTTTTGGTGGAGAAGACCTTAGGATAGTTGAGTTTAGGGTAGATGTGCCAAATCTCCTAGAAAGTACTGACTGAGATTACCGAAGCAGTTAGGTAGTGAAAAAATATTTGGGAACTTCCTGAGGGGTCCTTTCGATACTTCCATCAAGTGGGGGCTTCTAATGTGGCTTCGACCTCAACCTAATAATGGCTGGACTTATGTAGGAAAGTCTATAGGATTTCAAAAACAATAGAACTTATAGTGCCTGGACCCCATGAAAGAGCATGTTATCCGAAGCTCAGGTGATTAGCGATAAGCAAGGCGATCTTGAAGGCGGTGATGCATTTGCCTATGTACCCTTTCTTCAAGACAGTATTGAGAACCTACGATTTGGCTCCGACCTAGTTTGCTCCCAATGCTTGAAGCCAGATGGTAGATTCATGGTTCTTATGGCAAGAGGTATCTTTGGGTGAGGATATGCCATTTTACATATTTTAAACAATATACCATACAGGGTCTTGGACAAAGGCGAATAATCGAAATGATAGTTTTACATGACCTCATGGGGGGTGCCAACACCCCATTTGTAGTGGGCCTTCCTAGTTTAATCAAAGCCTAAAATGAGGGTTCATTTTGGGTCAGAGGCACATGAAAATTTGTAGATGGAAGGTCATATGACTCTAACATATCAGATAAAATATGCCGACGCTAGTAAATCTTATTTATTGAAGTGTAGGTGGTAAGGATGGCTTTATATTCAACAATGTTGTTGGGGGACTTTGAAACCAAGCCTCACTGTATAATTGAGCTTGTGCTCTTTCATACTTACTAAAACAACTCCTATTATAGAGCATGTCTTTCCAAATAATTCATCGACCAAGAGGTGGCAAGTTGGAGGCTCGGCTGGTTCCATCATCACCTTTATTTCAGGAACGTTGGTAAATTTTTTAAGCTTATGGAGGTGGTTGAAAAAATCGAATATGTCCTTGAGTAATCCTTTCCAGATGTTCCCATTGAGGACTTGTCTGAGGAAGATGTGGCTTTTTATTATAAACATAACATTAACGATAATACTACATGTATAGTGCTTGTAGCTATGTCACATGAGTTACAAAAGCAGCATAAGGGTATGGATTCTAATGCTATGATTTTTCACCTCAAAGAGTTGTATGATAAACAATCACATGCATAAAGATACGAGACTCCAAAACAACTATACAAGTGCAAAAATGACAAAAGTATCTCTTGTCAGTGCTCATATAATGAAAATGATTGGCTATATTGAGAAGTTGACTCAATTGGGTTTAGTCATGGACCATGAACTAGGTATTGCCTTGGTTTTGCAATCTTTGCCAAAGAGCTATTCACAATTTATTATGAATTTTAATATGAACAAGTAAAAGAGTAATTGAAGCCTTGCCAACTGAGTGAAAAAGCTCGAAAGAGGGGGTTACATTTGAATTTTCTTTTTGAGCTTCGAGGAAGCTTAAATTCCACTCGGCATGAAAAATTCTAATGATATCAATGACTTAATTTCCCGCTTCTTGCATCCCATTTTCATAAAGGATGGCTTCACAATCCATTATCTCTGCCAAGCTAGACTCTTGGTAGTTCTCCACTTGATTCCGAAGCAAAGCGAGCTTGTTCTTTTTATGTTCATTGTCCTAACAATAGTATATTATTTCACTTTCATAATTAGGAGTTCGTCCTACAAGTTCTTGATCTCACGATCAATGATTGCAGCAAATGTCATATTATTTTCTTTAGTTTGCTCCAAATCTTTAGAGATCCTCCGAATATCAGCCATAGGCTTAGCTTCGTTGGTAGCATGAGCTTCAACATTTTTGGCCAAGTCCTTTTACTTTGCTTTTTCTTTTTTTGCCTCATCCACCATCTTCTGAAGTTTTGCAGAATGTTTCTCCAAACTCTCCACCTTATTCTCTAGCAAAGTAGTTCGTTGAATAAAAACATCGTATTTAACCTCTTGATGCGTGTTACGAAATATTAGCGTCAATCAATTTTTCCCTTCATGTTGGAGTAATCTCATCCGCCAATTTTTACCAAGATTTATTGAAATACAAAAAAGCAGACCTCGTTACTTGGAAAACGAAGGTGGGAAGGCCAAAAGGATGTCGGAATCTAATTCTTTGTTAAGGCAATGCAAGGTTGAATAAAGATTTCACGTTCAACCTCTCCGAGATTTGAACTCTTCTAGAATGAGCTCTCTTGGGTCTGAATGAGGTTAATACCAAACACCTTCCTTTTTTCCTAAAATTGATACATTTGGGAGAATTGGCGAAGAAATCGTTAAAATGGACTCTACAATCGAATGTCCTTGAGGAGGAAAAGTAGTTGTAACCTTAGCACATGACCCTCCAAGTTCACGTGAAAGTGTGGTCTTCATCAAAGAAGTATATTTGGACCAACAGTCCCTTGCGATGATGCACCCTTTGATCCTCCAACTGGTAGCAAAGAAATATCCTTAGGAGGAATTGGCACTTAAGAAATTTTCTTAGGACGTTTCCCAATTGGGTTTGCGTCAAAATCAATATTTACTAATAAAGCAAAGAGTAAAGTTAGAATATTTAAAGATGTCAACATCAGACCTACGACCTAATTAAATCCGTTTGTTAAAGACACTCAGCTTATCCTAATTTGAGATCGACTTTATAAGTTCAGCTCGTATTAACGAACACCGTGGTTTGAGGGAATATAATGTTTATAGATTCCTTACACACTGTTAAAATATCCAATCAAATTAATTACATTCAGAACTTACATCAGCGTCCACTTATTTTACCAATCATATGATATAGTTTCGTCCACTCACTAGTTCATTGATTGCTAGGGACCTATTTAAAGGAATATTTCATGATAAACTGACGAAGCTGACCTCAGTAGCCAATGAAAGTATTACGTAATGTACTTTTTTAGTTCAGTACTGACGATTGGCAAGACATGAATGTGAAAGATACTTGATCTTCTTTTCCTATAAAAAAGGTATAAAGTATCTCTAGAAAGGGGATAGGACACCTTGATATGGAAAATATCTCATTTGATGAAACTCTTGTAATTTATAAGTGATTATCAATAAAAATCCTAATTTTATCTTTATTTGCTTTCAAAGTTGACTTGAATTGATCCATACACTTTTTAACATCAACAGTTTGACGCTAGAAAAAGGTCCCTAACTTGTATAATTAGTCCTATTTTTCTCCATAAAAATTCTCTACAAAAAACCTGTCATGGTTGATATTTTCATATCCTGAACAAGCCAATATCTCACAAAATATTGGAAGAGGATGAGGTCAAAATGAAGCTGGTGACCCTCAGATGACCATCATTAGAGAAACTATCAAAATGTTGACAAATGCAATCAACATATTAGAGCGAAACCAAACTCACATTCACCCACTCGATACCGAGGTGGAGTCCCCACACAGTCTCTTCACTTTTCAGGAGAAGAATCGTCCATAGGTCAAACTGAAGAAATCAAGAGTTCTCCCACAAGAGCGGAGCCGGTTACTAGGAAAACCATCAGTATGTAGCGCCTCGAAGCGAATATGTTGAGCCCAATGCAAAACGCCCTTTGGAACAGGTTGAACTTGAAATGAACACCTTGAAAAAATGCATTGTTGATTTGGAAGCCAAAAATAAAGAAGGTACGGATGAGTATTCCACTAAGCTCCATTCTCCTTTCACTGAAGACATTCTCGTCGAACCTTTGCTTGAAAAATTGAAAATACCACAACTTATAGGATATGAGGGAGAAGGAGATGCCTTTAGTCATTTAGATAAGTACAGTTCTTGGATGGAGCTGCAAGGAGCAGGCGACACTATTGCGTGTCGTGCTTTTTCATTAATGTTGGGAGACAAATCTCAAAAGCGATTTAGGAGGCTACATCAGAGGTCCATAAGAAATTGGAATGACCTTGTCACGGTGTTCCTATCTCAGTTCATGGGTTCTAAAGCAAAAACCATGCCCAAAGAATGTTTGGTAAGCATCAAGTAAGGAAATAACGAATCGCTTAAAATTTATATCAATAGGTTTAACAAACAGTCCATGGAGGTTGAAAAAATCTCTGACAATGCTGCACTCATGGCAGTTCTATTTGGGCTAAGGCCTAAAATGAGGTTTTGGTGGTCTATACATGAAGAAGGGCCTCGAACGTATCACAAATTCCTCAATCGAGCCGAAAAACATGTAAGTGCGGAGGAAGCCACCTCAGATCAGGCGGAAGTCAAGGTGAATCCACATTTCCCTAATCCAACAAATGAGAAAAAAGTGGATAAATGGTTCAATCATGAAAAGAGGAAAGATTGAAGGGGCATAGATCATCCTAGGTCTTATTTGGAATGGTTCCATGAATATCACCTACTAAACACTACATTGGAGGAGGTCTTCCTGCAAACAGGAGAACAAGAAGTGTTAAGCAGACCCCCTCCTTAGAAAAAGGATCCACCAGAGAGGACACCTTGATATGGAAAATATCTCATTTGGTGAAACTCTGTAATTTAAAAGTGATTATCAATAAAAATCCTAATTTTCTCTTCATTTTCTTTCAAAGTTGACTTGAATTGAACCATACACTTTTTAACGTCAACAGTTTGGCGCATTTCACGAGCTCTCATAAGGCCACGACATAGGTGTTGATATGAATGTAAAATATGTATTTTTCTCATTATTTTATGTGTTCGTATGATTAGTTAGTGTCAAAATATACTCATTACGTTCAAGGTGGCAATTATATGGATATGACATAATTTGGAAAAAAAATAGGTAAAAAAGAACCAAAGTGAAAGAAAATGAAAGTTTAAGGACCAACGTGTAAATACACAAAAATTATGTGGAACCTCATGATGAAGATTTGAGAGTGTTAGAAGTCAAATGGATGAAAGAAGACATCAAAGGGATGAACTATCGTCAAAGTATGATCACACATCAATTTTCAATCAAAAAAGTTATGCACCAATTTTCAGCATCATATTGAGACCCATGTTTGGTAAACGATCGAATTGGAAGATGATATTTGAAGTAAAGTTTTATCCCGTTGGGTTAGCTTTCCAATTCATCTTGAATTTCCTCAATCGAATATTGGTAGAGAAAGATATAACTAAAATATTGAAAGATGTCCATAGGAAGCTTCGTAAAATCATGCGGTCACATGACTTTAATTCCATGTGGCCGTACAGACCACTTCCGAGAGTTTGAGGGCCGAGTTTACTTGTTCTATGTGACCGCCTCAATTTCTACCATGCGTCTGCATGGTTCATTCCCGACACGAAAATTATAGTTTCCGAATTCAAGTCAACCACCTATGAAAACAACTATAAATACGTGATTTGCAACACTAGAACAAATGCGGAACGTACAGAACGCCTCCAAACTCCATTCTTCATATTTCTTTCTTTGATTTATGAATTGTAACTAAACTTTTACACTTGGTTGAAGGAAACGAAAGTTTCGGAACCACATATTATGAGATTTAAATAATTTTTCTTATTGTTTGATTTATATTTTGCGTATTAAATACTCTTCTACATTTATAATTGCTAGAGGGTCCACTAGTTCATTGATTGTAACAATCTACCGTTAAGTTAAACATCAAATCCGTAATTATTTGATCCTTTTAACTTGTGAAGTACTAGGAGTTGATGATTTTCTGCGATAGAGGTTATTGAATATTAAGAAAAATGTTTAAATATATTGAATGCAACCGCTGGTATTTGTGTTATCTAGTTCATTGATTTCACTATTGTATAAAGCTGTTATTAAATTGAATCTTGAGAGCTCGTCTGAGTTATTTAATAATTAGGGTTACTTAGAACGCTGGTTTCTAACTAACTAAAATTAAGGAGATATATGAATCAATTTCAACGATGAATATTCAAAATATGAATTGAATTATCCTTGCATCTATGATCAATTGTGAATTTCTGACGGTGGATGTGGACTTAGACCAATGTTAGTCTTTTGATTGTTTTCGTTAATTTGATTTTCATTGTTATTGATTGCATTATTTACAATTGTTTGCATACAAAAATTCCTCGATAATTGTACGAAGTATAAAATATTGAATTACACACTTTTCGTAGGATCGACCTTTACTTCTACTACTACATTAATTTTAGAGGTTAAAGTATTACTTTCGGGTGCCTGCGACAGCACACACCAAATTTTGACGTCGTTATCAGGAAGTGGTGCTAATTTATTTTTATGCTTCTTTAGTTGTTTATTTTATTTTATTGAAAAAAAAAAACACAATTTTCTAAGTTTTTAGGCAATTTATTGTTTTTAGGAATTTTAGCATAGAATTTTTTTTCTTACTCTAACTTCTTTTTAATTTGTTCTATTTATTTATGCCTGCAACTCGATCTTCTAATCAAAATGAATTAACAACCTTTATGCATAATTTTTCTCCTTTTAGATGCTGCTACTACTTTCGAACTAAAATTTGGACTAATACATTTCTTGCCTACTTTTCATGGTCTTTCAAGTGAGGATCCACACAAGTATTTGAAGGAGTTCAATGCGGTTTGCACAAGTATGAAACTTATAGGAGTCACCGAGGAACAAATCAAACTGAGAGCCTTCCCATTCTTTTTGAAAGACCTAGCAAATGATTGGCTCTATTATCTACCTTCTGGAAGCGTTACTACATGGGATGGGATGAGAAGATTATTTTTGGAGAAATATTTCCCAACTTCAAGGGCAGCTAACATCCGAAAGGAAATTTGTGGCATAAGGCAGATAAAAGAGAGTCATTATATGAATACTATGAGCGATTCAAGAAATTGTGCGCAAATTACCCCATCACCAAATTAGTGAACAACTTCTTATTCAATACTTTTATGAAGGTCTTCTACCCACAGAAAGAAGTATGATTGATACTGTAAGTGGAAGAGTGTTAGTAGATAAAACTCCCAAGGCTACAAATAACTTGATTGCAAATATGACAGCCAACTGTCAACAATTTGGCATTAGACTCGACACCCCATCTAAACATGTTAACGAGGTAAATATTTCATCCATTGAACAACAGTTGGCAAGTTTAACCACTCTTGTTCGTCAAATGACTGTAGGTACTATGCAAACAGGGAATGCATGTGAAATTTGTTCATTGGTAAGCCATCTAATCGATATGTGCCTAACACTTCAAGAAAAATCTACTGAATCTGTAAATGCAATCGGTAGCTTTCTTGGACAACCATAGAGGAATTATGATCCATATTCAAACATGTACAACCAGGGATGGAGGGATCATCTAAATCTTAGTTATGAAAATCGACAAGTGAATCAACCTATAATCAAAATCGACAAAATTTCCAACAATATAATCAGTCATACCCTCCTAGATAACAACATGGCCAAACCTCTAACTCTAGTATGTCTTTAGAAGATATTGTTAAATCCCTTGCTACTAACACTTTGTAATTTCAACAGGAGACCAGGGCTAGCATTCAATGTTTGGAGAATTAAATTGGTCAAGTGGCTAACGCGGTTAGTCGGCTGGAGTCACAAAATTCGAGAAAATTGCCATCTCAAACAGTGGTGAATCCAAAAGAAAATGTGAGCACAATCATGCTGAGAAGTGGCATAGAGGTTAAAGTTCCAGTGACGACAGCTCCTACATCATCGAAGGAAGAAAATAAGGAATATATCACAGAAGGAAAGAGTGTTCCCAACGATACTGAGGTAACTAAGCGTAATTTTCTACCTCTTTCTGATTATAAACCAGTACTCAATTTTCCTCAAGTTTTAGTAGGATCTAGGAAATATGAATGAGATCATGATAAGTTGTATGAAATTTTTAGTAAATGCGAGGTAAATATTTCAATTTTAGATATCATTAAACAAGTGTCTCATTATGCTGATTTTTGAAATAATTGTGCACAAGTAAGAGGAAACAAAACCTGAAGGGGATTGAAAGGTAAAAGTTGGAGAAAATATTTCTACAATTATTCAAGAGAAACTTCTTGTAAAATGCGCGGATCCTGGCATGTGCACTATTCTTTGCACGATAGGCGACTCTAAGTTTGAAAAGGCCATGCTAGATTCAGTAGCACCTATTAATTTCATGTCGTATTATGTATACTCTTCTTTGAAACTAGGACCTTTAAATGACACTGGTGTGATAATTCAATTGCCAGATAAATCTAATGCCTATCCTAAGGGGGTAGTTGAGGATGTTCTTGTGAAAATTGATGATTTGGTTTTTCCTCCTGATTTTTATGTGCTTGACATGGATAATAGTAATCAAACGACCCCTATCTTGTTAGGAAGACCATTTTTAATGACATCCAAAACTAAAATAGATTTTAATAATGGCACATTGACCATGAAATTTGATGACAAGATCATTAAACTTAAAATCTATGATTCCTTGAAATATCTGTGTAATAGTAATCATGTTTATTTTATTGATGTGATTGATCAATTAGCACATGATGTTTTCGAATTTCATGCTAAAAATGAATGGGAAGCTGTCATTAATGAGCATCTTGGGAAGAAGAATCAAGAGCTGGCTTTTAACAGTGAGTTGCAAAGAACAGTGGTAGCATTAAATGCTCTTCCAATGTTAGGTAGCAGTTCTTGTTTTATATTACCAATTTCTAATGAGAAGCCTCTACTTTTTATTTTGTAGACTTCCATTCTGAATTTGAAGCCCCACCCTAGTCACTACAAGTATACATTCTATGGAAGTGGAGGAACACTGTCAGCTATCATTCCCAATGGAGTTGGTGCACCGCAAAGAAGATTAAAATTGCCCATGATAGATCCAGGCTGAACAGGGAAACATTGAGTTGAGCCAAAGATAATAAACAAAGGCGCTGCTTGGGAAGAAATCTAAGGGGAGTTCGTTCCTTTATCTTTTTATTTTTGTTTTTCGCATTCATATTTTAGTTATATTTGTCATTTTCTTTGCATTGTACCTTACATTGTTGGGGGATGAGATTTAGATATTTAGATTTAGGTTGTATTTAGATTGAGTGAGTTTAATTTTTGAAGATTTTTGCATGATTTTTCAAGAAGAGGAGTTGAGGTTAAAAGAGTTTGGTTGTGTATGCTATTTGCAAGAATTAATTAGGCTTTTAGAGAACTCATAACATGATTGAATGAATAATCCTCAAACCTAGAGTTAATTAGTTGAGTTATTTTCTTTGAGAATGGTTAACTAAATTTTGTAGACAAAAGTCGGTGAGATTTTGAGCCTTTAGACCGACACATCTATATCAGTCTCATTATTTTATCATGTATAATATTCTTCTATGGTTTTGTTTATCTAGAACTCGTCTTGATTCTCTTCAATATCACATTGACACATGCATGCACAAACATAATTAATGTCATCTTTGTTACATAAATTAGCTACATTAACCAAATAGCCTACCATGTTACAAGCTTTAAATAGGAAAAACTTCTCTACCCAAACCTTAGAGTTAGTGGAGTATTGTTATGAAATAAGTGTGGGGGTATCAAGATTTTTGGTAGTGCTATAATTGGTGAATGTGAACAAATTTTCTATGTCAATTCATGGAGTTCCATTGTTGGTGTAACATTTGGAGTTTATATATTGAGTGAAAAAAAGAGAGACAAAAATGAATGATAGAAGAAAAAGAAAAGAAAAGAAAAAAAGAGAACCTAAGTAATAAAGGAGAGTGATTTTAGTTACAAAATATCTATATTCATAATTCTTTCTACATTTCAAAAAAGAGTTCAATTTGTGTGGGATAGATGCGAAGTGAAGAAGATATCATGTGGAGTGGTTGGTTTTACATGTTTTATATATATGTTTGAGCTAAATCTATTCATCTTTGCTCCACTAGTTTCGATGGCTCTTGAGTCACATATCCAAATATTTCTCACATTGACCCTAAGTCACGTTACAACCCTTGAAAAGTCCTTATGATTATTGTTAAGCATGTGACATAAGTAGTGGCGAATGAGAGGATATGCAAGTGTATGGTAGATCATCTCCATTAGAATGAATTTGAGCGAAACACTTACCTTTTAAACACATGAGAGTTGAGTGCCTATATCCGTGAGGATCTACATGTTTAGTTTACTCTATCTTCATATGAAAATGCTTGAAAATTGATTATGAGTTGTGTGAGAATGTTTATTCATGATATCTTATGTGTTTTGAAAAATTTTGATGGTTCTATGTTTATGGCATCGCGACCTGGATGTTTTGTGGAACTAAAATTGAGTTTTGCCCGAGAACGAGCAAAAGCTAAGTGTGGGGGAATTTGATAGGAATGTAAAATGTATATTTTTTTCCTACTACTTTATGTGCTCGTATGATTAATTAGTGCCAAAATGTACTCAATACGTTCATATTTTGATTTACGTGGCAATTCTATGGATATGACGTAATTTGGAAGAAATAAGTAAAAACGAATCAAAATGAAAGGAAATGAAAGTTCAAGGACTAACGTGCAAATACATAGAAGTTATGTAGAACCTCACAATAAAGATTTGAGAGTGTTAGGAGTCAATTGAACGAAAGAAGACATCAAAGGGATAAAATATCGTCAAAGTATGATTGCACATCAATTTTCAATTGAAAAAGTTATGCACCAATTTTCAGCCTCATATTGAGACCCATGTTTGACATGGTAAACAATCGAATTGGAAGATGATATCTGAAGTAAAGTTGTAGCCCATTGGGTTAGCTTTTCAATTCATCTTGAATTGCCTCAATCGGATATTGGGAGAGAAAGATATGACCAAAAAATTGAAGGATGTCCGAAGGACGTTTCGTAAAACCATGCGGTCG
The DNA here is from genome assembly GCA_903798255.1 of Fraxinus quadrangulata. Lineage (NCBI taxonomy): Eukaryota > Viridiplantae > Streptophyta > Magnoliopsida > Lamiales > Oleaceae > Fraxinus > Fraxinus quadrangulata. The sequence continues at coordinate 21,293 of CAIGRB010012708.1, forward strand.
CATGGATTTAATTATATGTGGCTGGATAGACCACTTCCAAGAGTTTGAGGGCTGAGTTTACTTGTTCTAAGCGACCGCATGAATTTCTACCATGCGGCCACATGGTTTATTTCCGACACGAAAATTCTGGTTTCCGAATTTAAGTTAACCACATATGAAAACAACTATAAATACGTGATTTGCAACTCTAGAACAAACGCAGAAAGTACAGAACGCCTCCAAAATCCATTCTTCATTATTTTTCTCTTTGATTTATGAATTGTAACTAAACTTTTACACTTGGATGAAGGAAACGGAAGTCTCGAAAACATATATTGTAAGATCTAAATAGTTTTTTTTATTGTTTGATTTATAATTTGCGTATTGAATGTTCTTCTGCATTTATTTCTATAATTTGTTGCATTTAATTGCTAGAGGGCCTGCTAGTTCATTGATTGTAACAATCTACCGTTAAATTAAACATCAAATTCGTAATTGTTTGATCCATTTAACTTGTGAAGTACTAAGATTTGATAATTTTCTGCGATAGATGTTATTGAATATTAAGAAGAATGTTTAAATAGATTAAATGCAATCGCTGGTGTTTGTGTTATCTAGTTCATCGATTTCTCTATTATATAAAATTGTTATTAAATTGAATTTTGAGCGCTGGTCTGAAATTATTTAATAATTAGGGTTAATTAGAACGCTAATTTCTAACTAACTAAAATTAAAGAGAAATATGAATTAATTTCAACGATGAATATTCAAAATATGAATTGAATTATTCTTGCATTTATGATCAATTGTGGATTTTCGACGGTGGATGTGGACTTAGACCAAGGTTAGTCTTTTGATTGTGTTCGTTAATTTAATTTTAATTGTTATTGATTGCGTTATTTATAATTTTTTGCATACAAAAATGCCCCCGATAATTGTACGAAACATAAAATATTGAATTCCACACTTTTCGTGTGATCGACCCTTACTTTCACTACTACATTAGTTTTAGAGATTAAGGTATTACTGAATGCCTGCGACAGCACAGACCAGCGTCCTCAGCAAGTGCATCAAACTCAAGAGATGCCCTCCAAATCTCCACTACCTTAGAAGCTTTAGCTTTAGCTTCTTCATCCCTCTTAGTAGCCTCTTCAACCATTCTCATAGCTTTATCAGCCTGAGCTCGCTCTTCATCAGCTCGTATTTTCTCCTCATCAGCCATCTTTTTCTCAGTGGCTGCCCGTTGGGGAGCCTTCCCCCCCCCCTCCCCAAAAAAATTCGCAGGGCTTCATTGTCATCCATATATTTCAATTCTGAGGTCGATTTGGCTTCCAACTCTACTCCCATCTTGTTGAGACGATTTTCGTAGTCTTTTTCTTTTTCTGTGAACCTTGCTGTTCGACCTCCATATTCCCAAATAGTCCTGAGGGTTGGTTATTTACATCTAACATTTTATCTAGCTCGGCTTTGACCTGAGCAAAGAGAAGTAGTGTAAGTAATAAAAACGAAGAAAGAAATTTCAAAGTATTTAAGCTCGAACAAACTACCTTATCTGCCACAGACATCATATACAAAATAGATTTGAGGCTGTGTAGTTGAGCTGTAATGATAGCCTTGCCCACAGACATCTCAGCTAAGAATTATTTTTCCTTCTCATTCCAGCTCCTAGTGAGGAGGTTGGAAGACTCTCTGAGAGGGGAGGAAAGTACTGCAATAGATTCCCTTGACGGGGATGGAGCTCGGAGGAAGTCAAGAAAGATTTCAAGTTGGTGGCCTATTAAATTTTCAACATTTGGCCTTTGCAAGTCTGGGCACCTTTCTTGCGACCTTGAAGAGCTGATTCTTGCTATTGTGGGAAGGGAAGGTAGAGCCGAGGTTGACTTCGAGAGAGGCATTTTAGGAGAAGACCTCTCGGGAGCTGAAGTCATGGGAGTGGACTTAGCTGACGTTTCGTTAGAATGACGATGCTTTAAGGGCTGAGCCTCCTGCTCAATCTCAGCCTCTTCTTCCTACACAACCTCCTGAGTTCGGCGGATAATTTCGGCAAGATCCATCCTCTTCTTGCCTTTACCAGTAGCAGCTTCTGTTTTTGCGGCTTTGTATCCCAGCATCTCTTGATCTTGATCTGAAGCAAATGAAACAATGAATATATGTTAAAGTCTATGTTTAGGGCAAATACTAATTGAAATATTAATTAAAGTACTTACTAGAAGAGGTTGGGATAGAGATAGAAGCCTTGACCGAAGTTGGGGAAGGAGGAAGAGACTGAAACAATCCCACCTAGAAGAGGTTGGAATCTGATATCATGAACTTGCAAGACATCTGCTTCTTTGGAAGAGCTTTGATAACGTCAGCTCACTCTTGGATCACCGAGGTCAAAGTCGCCTTCTTATAGTCTGCAGAATGACCAAATAAGTTAAGAATATCTTTATAAAACAAAGTGCAGAAAGATACAAATGTTGTATTTACTTACATAAAGGGTGATAGAGTATGAACTACGTCCTCCCTATTTACCTCGGCAGGGTAGAACTGCCACTTTCCCAGAACATAAAAGACCCAGAACATAAAAGAATTCCCCCCTCTACTTCTTTATTGAGAAGAGAGTGTCTAAAACTAAAGGGCCACCTGTCCTAGGCCCGACATTGGCGTACCACCAGCCAGTGTTCTTCCCATCCTCCTTAAAGGTAAAAAAAAGAGTTGAATTGTGCTACATTTAGTTCGGGATGACCTAACTGGCCCCACAAAATTAAGGTGGAAATTAATATACTCCAAGAAGAAAGAAATCTATGAACTATCCTAGGAAAAAGAAAGTCTAAGCCCAATATTAAGGATGTCAGAATTTAAAGCCACGCATCCTATTGGAAGAGCGTTAGCTCGGTCAGATGAGGTGGAAATCACTAATTCTACCCAGTTAGGGATACTGTATTTTGCTCTTATGCTTGCTAGTATATCCCTTGTTACTACTGACCTATATGAATCTGTCACCATTCTTGTGAACTTTTCCCACCTTCTTCATGAGACCCGACCTCTTCCCTCTCAGTGTTTTGTTCCATATTCCTAGAATGACCTAAATCTTCTGGATAAATTGTGGAGATGGGAACAAGAAGTCCGAACTCGTAGATGACGTAAATGTGGAGGATATTGTTTCTTCCCGTTGGTTGCCCCAGGAATGAATCCTAGATTCGTCTGAACTCATGCAAATGACCAACGAGGAAAAATAATAAAAAGAAATGTATTTTTTGTTAAGGAGAATACTTGGGAATGGATGACATCACTCAGAGAATAAATAAAACACTATAGAAAAGTTGAGGAAAAACTTTTGCTTCTTTGAAGGAGAGATCGAGGGTAAAATGTGTGAAAATGAAAGGTAAAAATGCATATAAAGAGATAGGAGATGAAGAGGCACAGCTTGGATCGTTGGACAAAAAAATGGAGGGAAAATCAATAGCCAGATTTCACCATTTTTAAACGGTGTCATTTTAGACAAAGCTTCCCAAAGAAGACACTGAATGTGCGTGACAACTCATCAAAAACAGAAAATGACACATGTCTAGTCTATATGTTGCTGTAATAAAATTGAAACATGGAAACCACATCCAAGGTCAGTCCGTCACCTGAGCAAGGATTGACCTGAGGGGTAATCGTTAACATCCGACATGTGACCTAATTAAATCCGTTTGTTAAATACACTCAGTTTATCCTAATTTGAGATCGATTTTATAAGGTTGGCTCGTATTAACGATCGCCGTAGTTTTGAGGGAATATAATGATTATAGATTCCTTACACACTATTAAAACATCCAATCAAATTAATTACATTCAGAATTTACGTCAGCGACCACTTATTTCACCAATTATATGATATAATTTCGTCGACTCATTGGTTCATTAATTGCTAGGGACCCATTTAAAGAACGGTTTCATGATAAAATAAACTGACGAAGCCTACCTTAGTAACAACCAATGGAAGTATGCCAGTAATGTACTTTTTCAGTTCGGTATTAACGGTTGACAATATAAGAATGTGAAAGATATTGGATCTTCTTTTCCTATAAAAAATGTGTAAGGTATCTCCACAAAGGAGAGAGGAAACCTTGATATGGAAAATATCTCCGTTTATGAAACTCTTGTAATTTATAAGTGATTATCAATAAAAATCCTGATTTTCTCTTTATTTGCTTTCAAAGTTGACTTGCATTGATTCATACACTTTTTAACATCAACAAAAGACAAAAAAGAAACTTTCTTTAGCGTACATATTCACCCATCGTAGTTTGTATCCTTGTTTTAATATAGTTTGAATTTGAAGGATGAAGTAGTCAACACTAGAGTCAAATTAAGAATTAGAGTTATGAGAGTCCTAATATTAGTAAGTACTCGACCTCTTAATTGACTTCTTTGCTTCCCTGGAAGGAGAAGTAGCATTATAAAATCAAAACAAAATTAAACGAAGACAAGAAGTAAATTCACTCTACTCATGATATTCGTCGTAATAATGAGACATGGTTGCTATATGATTAGCATCTTTTGGACGGAGACCTAGTTACCACGTACGAAAAAGAACTTTCTTTCCAGTTGTAGACCATATTTGGAGTAGTTACAAGTTAAGGCAGGTTTTGGGAGAGCAATGAGAAAGATAATAAAAGCCCTTTTGAGGGTTGGCTCTATTACCGGCCTTCACTGGGTCGTAGGTTGATTTAAAGATATTAGAGGATAACTCCTCTAACGTCATAGTAGTCCACAAACAGAAAAACTCAGCCATATGAGTCTATCCATTTGGAGAAAATTGGGTGGGGGAAAACGGTTAAAAGAACCAAGAACCTCACGAAATGATGAAAGGGAATCCTAAGCCCCATATACATCAAATTCTTGTGAATAATAATGAAGTCGCGAGGTGAGTGATCCACTGAAATTGTTCGGGATATACTTGTTCAATATCTTCAAGAATATTAAAGTTTCTAATCTCAACTAATTCTCTTTTGGTAAGGTTGAAAGCACCTACGAAGCCTCATAAACAATCTCCTCACCTTCACTCCCACTAGATACACCGGGTTCATTCGGCTCGTCCTTGACGTGTAACTCTTGACTTTGCCCGAAGGTATGCAGGGAAATATACACATAACTGTATGTGTAGATGGCGACTGAAGTACAACTTCATAATATAGCATATTTATGGAGGATGCTGATGACGAATCCGCTTCATTATCCCTAAGTCTAGAACAACTAAGCTTCGGCACTAATGGATCAATATTGGGAATCACTTTGCGAAGACATTTTACAGAAACAATTCCCTAAAAGTACTCTGATAAAAACTCACTAGGATGCAACAAACAATGAATAGAGAAGGAAAATATGCAAGTAAAGAACAAAAAATTTACAGAACACATACGTAAAAGGATTTTTTAGGAAGAAGAAGGGAAGATGAATCGTCAGAAATACCTTAGCGTCTACCACTCAATGGCTGGAGAAGAATGAACGAAGAAGGAAAATTTGGAAAAGTAAGAAATTTTAACAAATACCAAAGATGTCATAGTTATAACTTGTGTTAAAAGATTCCAGTTGATTGATCACGTCGGGGTTGATATTGGCCATCAGGATAAAAAACAATCCTGACCATTGAATGCAAAGAAGCGCCCAAAAATATTTCAAACAGAGAGATCAAATCATGCATGAGTAAGACGCGCATTAAACATGTAATAGCCCCATCGGTACACACAAAAATGGTTGCAATCTCTTCATCGTCACACGTCAACTGCCATTGTTGAGTGGAATATCCTTGGATAGTGCAGTATTAAAACCTTTACCTCAAGTCCACAAATTTGCTACTTAACATTAATAGTTAGACTCGAACTTTGGGGAGTATTTGTTAATTATCCAACTTCGTTTTCATTCAAAATAAATTAAGCCTCATAAGCCAAGCCAAGAGCTCGTTAATTGTTTTTAGGCTCGTTTGTCACAGTAAATTATTAAAAGCCCAATACCATCAAAATAAATTCAGATATAATCAAAAAATTTATAGGTTCGCATAACATAGAAATTAAACAATAAAGTTCTGAACATAATATAAATCATTAGACTTGAACTTGAGGAAATATTTGTTATCAATTAAAAATTTCAAAAAGGATTAACAGCGAACTTAAGCCTTTCCCAGTAAACGTTTTCAAAGTCAACCAAATCACGTGCGAACTCAGGATAAGGCAAGCAAGCATTTGTAACGCGAGACCTTAAAATCACTTTTGAGCATAAATAACAAGCAAATGTACTTATTGAAAGCGAAAGTAATTGAGAAATGAAGACTGCATTCTCATTAAGGAAGAAAAGAAAATTCGAGTTCTCATTACAATGGTTGCTCTTTAAATAGAACAAAATCTAACTAATTACAACAACTAACTAACCAAATAACTTGACAACTGTACATAACTACTTCCTAACTAACTGGACCATGGAGATTGAGAATGGCCATCTTGGAAAGTAAAGAAAAGAACAAAGAAGCTAGTAAAGCCTTGGTGAATATATCTGCTATCTGGTGTTGAGATTGAATAGGTAACAATTTGATGAAACCATCAACCACCTTATCACGAACACAATAGCAATCAATTTCAATGTGTTTTGTTCGTTCATGAAAAATGGGATTACTAGCAATATGAAGTGCAGCCTGATTATCACAGAAAACCAAAGCTGGAGACATTGGAGAAGTTCCCAAATCCAGGAGCAGCTGATGTATCCAAATTAATTCACTAGTAACAACTGCTAATGCATGATATTCTACTTCTGCAGAGGACCTGGAAACGGTTTGTTACTTTTTAGCCTTCCATGAAACCAGTGAGTCACCAAGAAACACACATAAGCCAGTGATGGATTTCCTTGAGTCAGGACAAGAACCCCAATCCACATCAGCAAATGCCCTTAGTTGCAAAGAAGAGGAGGCTGAAAAGAACAAACCTTGACCAGGAGCTGACTAAAGAAACCGGAGAAGATGATGAGCTGCATCAAGATGCGGTTGATGAGGTTTAGAAACAAACTGGCTAAGTTTGTGAACTGCAAATGTGATGTCTGGACGAGAAATAGTTAAGTAGAGCAAACAGCCAGTAAGTCTTCGATAAGACGAAGCAACTACATCAGTCCACAAATCACCATCAAATGAATTCATTCGAACCTTAGGATCCATAGGCCAAACAACAGGTTTGCAAGCTAAAAAACCATTATCCTCCAGGAGTTGCAACGTATAATTTCTTTGGGACAAATATATCCCTTTGTGTGACCTTGCTATCTCCAAGCCAAGAAAGTACTTCAAATACCCAAGTCTTTTAGTTTGAACTGACTATGCAAAAATGATTTCAAAGAGGCAATGACACTTTGATCAGAACTAGTAATTATAATATCGTCAACGTACACCAGTAGAGCAACAAATGAAGGACCTGATCCCTTTGTAAACAGAGAATAGTCAGATTTAGATTGATGGAACTATTGAATCTGATGGAGAAGCTATAGAGTGAAAAGGTAGTTGATGGTTTCATCAAATTGTTGCCCATTCGATCTCAACACCTGATAGTATCAATAAAATCCAGTCCCTCTTGTTGAGTGTAACCCTTAGCAACCAGGAGTGGCTTATACCTGTCTAAACCTCCATCAGGTCCATACTTGACCTTATAGACCCATCTACAACCAATTGAGTGCTTATTCTTTGGCAAATTGGTTACAGTCCAAGTACTATTTGATTCCATAGCTGCCAACTCAGCAGCCATTGCTTCCTTCCAGTGATCAGATGCAATAGCTTGGTGATAAAATTTTGGTTCAACAATGGAAGAGACATTAAGAAGAAATGTTTTGTGTGACTCAGAAAAAGAGTTATAGGAAAGATATTTATTTAAGGGATATAGTGAATTGTTGTCAGGAGGTTGTTGATTTGCTAGTAGATTACAATGAAATTCATGAAGATAAGATGGGGAGACCTTCTTGGCATAGGGAATGAAGGTAAATCATCAACAGGTTGTTGATTGTGCTGAGCAGAATCAGAAGAATAGTTAGAAGGGAATTCAGGTGAAATGTTATTATCAGCAGAAGTAGATGGAGATGAGACTAGGCGATGTTCAGTCAAAGCATTACTGTTGGTTGAAGTAGATGAGTATGAAGCCGGATGGGGAACAAATAGATCAGAATTGATGCTTGGTAATACAACATCAGGAAAGGGATCTATTGAATCTGATGGAGAAGCTATAGAGTGAAAAGGGAAGTGAGTTTCATGAAAAACCACATCCCTGGAAATAAGAAAAGACTTAGATGAGATATCATAAAGTTTGTATCCTTTGACTCCTGGTGGATAACCAATAAAAACACATGCTTTAGCTCTAGGAGAAAATTTGTTTATGTGAGATGGAAGTGTGGATGTAAAGCAAAGGCTACCAAATATCCTAAGATAATTGTAATCAAAAGAGGTGTCATACAGTAGGGAAAATGGAGTCATGTTTTTGAGAATTCGAGAAGGTGTTCGATTGATCAGAAAGGTTGCAGTAAGAACACAGTCACCCCAGAATTTAATAGGTACTCATGACTGAAAATATAGTGCTCGTGCTACATTAAGCAAATGTTGATGCTTTCGTTCAACTACATAATTTTGTTCAGTTTGTTCAACGCAAGAAAATTGATGAATAATGCCCTCAGCCTCAAAGAGTTCAGTGAATTTTAACTCTGGATCAGACCTAAAGGTCTTAATGACTTTGTGAAATTGATTTTTAACAAGAGCAATGAATTTTGGTATGATAAGCTTTGCATCTGACTTATGTTTCATCAAATAGATCCAAGTGAAACGTGTATAGTCATCTACCAAGGTAAGAAAGAATTTATGACTAGCATATGTGGGGGTATGATATGGTCCCCATATATCGCAATGTATCAAATCAAAAGCATTATCTGATAGATGATTATTTGATACAAATGATAACCTCCTTTATTTTGCCAAAGGACAAATAGAACAAGGAAGTAGAGTATTTTGCCTTTGTCGAATACAATCAACATGTAACAAATTCTTCAATAGGTTTAACTTCTGATATGATAAATGCCCAAGTCTATCATGCCAAATTTGACTAGTTACATTAGTTGTCACTGAAAAATGACAAACGTTATTATGAACTGGGAAGCTGGAATCTATTGCATAAAGGTCTGCCTTCCTTTCACCCTTGCCAATCATCCTCAATGTGCTCAAGTCCTGAACCATGCAAGAATTAGTGAGGAACTTAACACATAATGAAGAATTCCTTGTTAAGGCACTCACTGATAGCAGGTTGAATTTGAATTGGGGAACATACAGAACATCATTGAGCATTAATTCAGATGTAAGTTTTACATTTCCAACTGACTGTATAGGTATTTGGACATGATTTGGAAGAGTAACATATGCATTTTCATTTGGACTTATTGCGAGGAATGCTGTTTGATCTGAACATATAAGACTTGTTGCGCCTGAATCTACCACCCAGTGCTTAGATGAAAGGTATTTGGACATGATTTGGAAGTGTAACATATGCATTTTCAATTGGCCTTAATGCGTGGAATGCTGTTTGATCAGAACATATATGACTTGTTGCGCCTGAATCTACCACCCAGTGCTTAGATGAATCAAAATCTGGATTAATAGAGATTGAGAAACAGGCACCTGAATCCCTACCTGAACCAGCCCCTATGTCTGAATCCAATTTTGCATTCTTGAGATGAGTGTTTAGCATGTTCATCAGATGCTGATATTGAGTAAGATTGAGTGTTTGCACAAAGCTACCAACATTTCCATCATTATCATGTTTCTGATCCATGGCAACAACCTGTTCTGAGATCTGATTAACAATGGTTTGACTGCTTGATCCAGTTAACACATTCATTCCAGACTTTTGCCTAGATTTGTACCCCGGTGGATAGCCACGAAGTTTGTAACACTTATCCACAGCATGGCCATTGAGTCCACAATAGGTACATATTGGTCTGTCCTTTTTTTGGATTCTATTGTACTGTTGCCCTGCATTATTTCTAACATCATTCTGCCCCATCCTCTTGGTATTGTTTTGAACATAAAATGCCATTGAACCAGTGATTCCAGATGCATCATTGTTCACACCAATTTTTCTTTGATTCTCCTCTTGAGCAACCAATGCAAACAATTTGTTGATAGGGGGAATATGATCCATCAGTAGTATTTGCCCCCTAGTTTGTGCAAATGATTCATTTAGTCCCATTCGAAAGGACATGGCATACTCTATTTGATGATGTTCAATTAACTTCTTGCTTCCCCCACAAACGCATTTACCACATGAGCAATTCGGTTTGTAATTACCAAGTTCTTCCCAAATTGTTTTCAATTTGGTAAAATATGTACTTACAGATGGTACTTTAACTGATTTCACTGATTTCACTAACTATTCTTGAACTGATTTCACTAACTATTCTTATCAGCAGAAACCATTATCAAAGCATACATGAATATGGATATGAAGCTAACTGACTTCACAATCAATGAATAAAGAATATGTGAACTGTGAATAAAGCGTGAAAAACTAACAAATTCAATTAGAAGTTCACCATTCAGAGAGTGCCATATGTCATTAACACAAATGATTTAATTACCCACATGACCTCATTAAAAAATTATAAATAAGCATAGTTGGAAACATAGAAAGGCATGCAAATCTGAATATCCTCTTTTTAAATAGTCATTTCTCTTCCTGCTCTTGATCAAGTATAAATCATACGAGTTTCGGCAAGGAAAATCCTAATTAGAGAGAAATTTGCTAATCTCATTTTTAGGTCAACAATTTATAGGTAGAAAAATATTAGAAACCTTTTCATTTCTTTCAATATCTTCTACTGTTTATCTTTATTTTGTAGTTTCTCATTTGAACATAAATTGCAAAATTCCCACCTCGAATCCCACAAAATCATTTCGTAGATTGGTGCTTCATTCTGTTCTTATTCTAAAATATTCTAATATGAGAGTTTCAAGAATATCTCATTTTAAATAATTACGATCGCAATTGACCGACTTAATCCTATCCAGTCATATCCAGTACGTAACCAAAATGCCCACATGGCTTGCTTAGGTTTTTCTACTCTTATTTTCCAAGGATCGAAGAAAAAAGAGCTAAAAACTTTAGACCCCTTAAGAGGCTTCATTCAACATATTTGTGATTGGAGAACAGAACTTAACAGCCAATTAAAACATATGTTGAAAAAGTCAAAAATATTCTCAATTACCAGTAGCCTGAGGCAGATTAGTCTTCAGAAATTTATTATATCAGGTCATTTTCATGGTGATCAAATACAATAGCATATAAGCCAAACCTGTGAAATATAGCTTTCTTTTCCATGTTTTAATAGTAGACTGCAGAGTGGGGTCTCATTGCCCCGTTAGATGCCCGATTATACAATAAAATATGCCTTTTTTTTTTTTTTTGTCAAACTACAAGCACCATATTTCCTTTCAAGATGTCAATCAAAGGAAAAAAAATCTCAAGTACGGTGAGGTCACAACAAACAGTTAATGAAGATGAGCCAAAATACGGAATAAACAAAGCAGATATAATACAGCAGATCATTTGATCGATGTTAACAGTTGCTTATATAAAAAAAATTCTTATTAGTTCATTGCGACCATTATTTCAAACAAAATGAAGCTTCTACTTTAACAAGTCAAAGTCAACATCGGTTATCACGAGAGAAAATTAAAGAGAACTTGTAGACTTGGGGACTATATTTGCTACAAGAAAATGTTACACATGCTGAGTTGCTCATAATGTGACAAGGTTATGCCCGTGAAGCTTGAGAGTCCATAGGATTGGATTTTGAGTAATCTTCTTTCACCATCACCATTAACGGTATAAGCCAAGCTTCTGAATTGCTGGGGATATATAACACGGTGAGGGACATTTTTACGCAGAATATTGTTACCTCTCATGGAACGTTCATAACTTGAATAGATTGCAGCATGTCTGAGACAGCAATTACGAGGTCACCTGATTTAATCATCCCCCTGGCCTTGAGCAAGGAGAAAGTCTTGTTGAGGTTGCTTTCCATATCATCAGAATAGCTCAATCGAAATGGTATGAGACCCCATTGCAGGTTCAGGCGTCTGCGTATAGACGTTGAGTTAGTAAATGCGAAAATTGGACAATCAGGTCGACAGCGCGATAGAAGAGAGGCCATGTGACCAGTCTTCGTGTAAACAAAAATAGCATCCACCCCTAAATTGTTGGCTGCATTATAAAAGCATGAATTAGTACCTTTAACATGAAAATAATAAAATACAGGATAAAAACCCGCAAGGTGGGAGTTCCAGATTCAACCACCCTTAACTACATTGTTAGATTATGTTTATATAGTATTTCATCAGTGCAATTGGGTTTTAAAGGTAATTAAAGTGGTCGTCAGTACCCACAATGGATACAAGTTCTTGGCAGAAAATATTTACTTTGATAACTAATCATGAGAAATCTGAAGACAAATTCTTATTACCCATCTTAGCAGCAGAGTTGCAAATCTCTTCTGAAATGCTGTCTGAAAAAGACAATGCTATCCCTGAGAGTTCTGTAGCTTCATTATGTTTCTCCTCTCTCCACCACTTCTCGATTCTCAGACTAACACTTCTTAAAACAGTCAACGCCTTCTCAGGGTACTGGCCCATGGCAGACTCGCCAGAAAGCATTAAAGCGTCTGATCGCTGGCGCACTGCTTCAGAAATATCGGCAACTTCAGCTCTAGTAGGTGTAGGGTATTCAATCATAGATTCAAGCAACTGACTGGCAACAATAACAGGCTTATTTAATTGCCTGCAGATTTGGACTATCCTCTGTTGTTCAGATGGAACCTGTTCCAACGGAATCTGAGCACCCAGATCACCTCTTGCCACCATAGCACCATCAGATGCTTGAATGATCTCCTCCAAGTTCTTCAATGAATCAATACTTTCTATTTTTGCAATCACAGATATGTCACTGCATCACATCATATTTTTTGCCACATTTAGGGTGTGTTTGAACCATATTGTTTTGAAAGAATGCATTTTGAAATAATAAATTGATGGAGAATGTGTGGTTGAAAAAGAAGAAAAAGTTATTCATGTGATGAAAAATATTATTTTATTGAAGAATGTGTGGTTGAAAGTAAGTAGAAGAATGATAATGAAAATTTTAATGTTGATCAAACATGGGCTTAACATGACTGTCAACCCAGATCAAATAAAGTTTTGCAAGCTTCTATATTTGGATTACAAGGATGAATTCCCAGTGAAACTGAATGCAACTCAAGTTTTCAACTATTTCTATTTCTGATGGATGTCATTGAGGGGAATATATAATGGCACAGTTTCATAATATTATGTTGCATGTGACAAGGGATGAGCAATGTTTAATGCAACAAGTGACATCTAAGAACACAACTCTATCCAGAAACTGCCATGAATATATCACAAAGCATCAAAAGGGCCGAGAGACTTGACTTCACCTTCACAATAAACAATACTGTTGTAAAAAATTCCATGTAACTCACCCATCACGAGCTCGTGCCTTAATATAGCTCTTAAGGTGCTTTATAACTTCAGCAGACTTGACAAATGATATAGCAATAAAATCAACACCTTCCGCAATCCCAAAATCAATGTCCAACCAATCCTGAAGAAAAAATGCTTGAGATGAGACTAATTATAAAACTTCTTATGTACATGATTTCTGGTTGAGAAAGTACAGCGCAAACACACAAACACGTCCATTGAGTGATCTGAATAATGAAACAACATGCACAAGAACAAAATTGAACGTGGATCAGAAAATAGTCATTCAAGACATTCACTGGCAAAGTCCAGACTTTTCAAGGTAAGGCTATCAGGTCTTTTCTTCAATTGCAACAAAAATTAAGCTGCATGTGACTTTTTTCTAGACATATAACCCAAATCACATAGGGTTATTGTCCAAATTGTAGAAACTATAATAAAATCCTTAAAATCAGTTGAGGGGATCATGCAGGCAGAATTAGAAAAACTGGGGTGCATGTAGGTACCCATGGGCTTTTAGTTGGCTAAATACTGTGGCACCAAAGCATGGTAATACCATGTCAAAAGGCAAGAAGTAGTAAACCACAAGACATCCTGTGAAAACATTTCGAAAGCACCTTGGCCGCATTCCAATGAGTAGATGCTGGATGCTGGGCTAAGAGAGTGCAATTAAATAATAAAAACAGCTTCTTCCTCAGCTCTCTCTTAGGAAGTCCAACTTGTAGACTTATGCAGATATGCAAAGATTAGTAGCTTCAAGTGGACAACCCTTAAACGTTTTCCACAAGAGATACCTGCTCTCCAATGATTAAACAGCTACTTCTCTGATGAATAAACGATCCATCTACAAGTGTTACTGTAAATTGTATTACATAATTTTCTGGTGATAATTTGTGAAACTACCTGAACCACATTATTCACTCCAAAAATTGGAGTGCAGGTGGTATTAACTTAAGCATGGAAATATCAAGAGGTAATATCAACAAAATATTATGAGAAATCTCATAAAAATTTGTTCATTGATTTACTAAATCAACGCCAGAGTTTTAAGAGAACTTGCAAAATAGTTAAATGTTACATGACTTATCCCCCTTCTAGTGTAGTGTTCATAATACAAAACTATATGACCCTTTAAACTGGAATTGGAAGATAAAAAAAAGTTGAGGGCCTCAACTTTGTTCTCACCAGTAAATTTAGATCTAGTTAATGTTCTGCAGCTCCCCAAGCCCTGTAAACAAACATTGTGATGAATGATTCAAACCTAAAACCTTAGGGTTCTCTTGCTTGTGCCCTGGATTCATTTTTGTCACACCAGCCCGATTACGATTTATCCATCAGACCAAACTTAGAATCATTTATTTGTATAATTTCTTTAGTCTTAATGATCATGTCCTGACCATTCTAAGGTGAACGAATTGCATGCTGATGTAACATCTATAATGTTTAATCCACGAAAGTTCCTTCTGTCCTGGTGACTTCGTTTCAGACAAAACGCTAACAAAATTGTCAAAAGTCACAAGAACTTACTAAGGCCTACATTACATCAAAGGACTTGTACATGGTCATTTAATCATGTGATATGAAACACATCATTTATTGATTAATATGCTGGAAATTTACCAATGTAAGGATTCAGTTCAGTTCATAACCTTAAAGTTCTCCATTAGCCTTGCACCTAGGTAACTCACATTGCAGTCAATCATATAGGAAGCCTCATATATAGTCCTGTCAGCCTTATCAACATTGGCTACCCCAACTTGGCTCCAAAATCGGTGTGGTGTACAATTTTTATAAAGTCTTAGGCTTTAACCAGATATTCCTATTACCAAGTAAGAGATACAATTTCAGGAGATGTAATATTACATTTTGAAAAACATGACACTTGTCCTTTGTTGGTAATATCAAGAGGTAATGTAAAAAAAGAAAAAGACTGCAAGACTAAGCATGAAAAGAAATGGTAAACATAAGTTTCTTATGTGAACTCTCTTGTCAAAACTATCCTACAGAGAGCATTTCAGTTAAGTAAACAAAGGAGTGTGAGAAAATGGAAAACATAAATATGTTATGTGAACTCTTCATCCAAACTTCTTCCTCAGAGGATATTAATCGAGCAATAAATGATCTCTGCTTGTGATTGTACCATAACCAAAAGATTGAAAATTACAAGGTGTGCGTAATTCAACCTTACAATATCCAAGAAATTAGTGTAATTTCAAATATAAGGCGAAATTTTAAAAAATTGATATTTTAATACATGTTTCTAAACTAACACAATTTGACCTCAAAAATATCCATAAAAAGCTCATATTTTTATCTAACCAACATACCACAACTGAGTACTGAGTAGGACTTCAATAAGGGTGTAACACGTAACTGCCTATCAAAGTCTTTAACAATCTAATGTCCAAGCTAATCTGGAACTTCAAGCATTGGTCGATACCACTAGTAGGCACAATATTTGACTATTTACTCCCTTCGTTCTACCCAGAGCAGAATGATTAACCGAAATTTTAGTGAAAACAATATCTCAAGTCATAAGTTTGGTCGATGTGGGACAACAATATGATGTTACACGAGTATGGTTGAACATAAACAAATCATTAGTATAGTTTTGTTTTGCATAATTTCCGCATAATAAACTGTCCATATAACAAGTCAGCATTTAGAGAACAACAATTATCTGTTAATATCAGCATATGAGAATTAATAAGACATTTGGATATAATTATACCCAGAGTTAAAATATTTCATTATTGACGGTCTCAGCCACTCAGGTCTCTCTAACACTGGTTTCTTCCTGTTGCTACAAAATGATACATTTTAACAGCAAATGGAGTGACGGATAAATTTCTTAGAAAACATGTCTTCATAAGAAGATAAATTGAGCTCAGGGCATATTTTTGTAAGAATGCACTGATAGAAAAGAGGTAAGAACCTTGGAGGATATAGTTGGAAGCATCGCATTACGCTCCCGTACTAAGCTACCATCACGCCAAAAGGTAAGGTTAGCTCGAGGTAACAGAAGTCCAGGATCTGTGCAACAGCACTTAACATCTGGACCAATTTTCTCAATCACTTGAAACCTCACCATTCCACCATCTACTAAAAGTTCATCACCCACTTTCACATCTGTCATGGAAGAGCTTGGCCAAAACTTAGTTAAGATCACATGTAATATGCATGATAAAACACAGGAAAAAATGTTGTCATTAAGTATAGTAATGTACAATGAATTTAAAATATGTGCTTCAAACCTTCAGCAAATCCCTCATAATTCACATTAATAGTGTGTTCTGGGAGAGGGGAATCAAATGCTCGAACACTGAAAGTCCATACTTCCCCATCCTGCATATGATTAAATTGAACTTTAGATCCAGCAGAAATTGCATACAGTAACTTATACGTTTCAATGCAAAAGACGTTCATTGTTGCTTTTCTAATATGAAAAGAACACATTGTGTTTCCCAAGAAGACAGAGTTTTCTGATAAGTCTCAAGAAAATATATCAGTAATTGTAGCAATACTAAAGAAACAATTTGGAAGACCAACCTTTTGAAGGAAAGTGCAGCTGAGAGATATTCAAGGGGTCCATGTAATAAGAGTGTACATGAGAACATAAATTCAATGAGCACAAAAGGTAAAATATGCTAAATAAAACCAAAAATCTATTCAGATAATGCCTTAGAATTAGAACTGTTTTGCAGAACCATAAGTGATAGGATTTGTTATGAAGACCCCACATCTATGTTCGTGCTGAATAACTGGCTGTAACTCTATTCTGTTTATCTCACTTCAAATTTCATGTTTGACTTTTCTTATCAAACTTGATAGCTTTAAATGCTATGTTCTATATATATTCAACCTTTGAACTTCAAAAATTGCAAATAATTTTTGCTTTCTTTCAAATTCGATACTTAGATGATGTTATTATCTAAAGTAACTAAACCAAAAATCTAATTGATGTTATCATCACTTCAAATTGCATATTTGACTTTTCTTATCAAACTCAAGAGCTTTTGAAGATGTTCTATATGTATTCAACCTTTGAACTTCAAAAGTTGCAAGTAGTTTCTGTTCTCTTTGAAATTCATTATGTAGTTGATTTTATCATCTTAAAGTAATTATACCCAAAAATCTTATTGATAAATAAAAAGAAAAAACTAACTTAAAACAGAATTCTGTTTGAAATAGGAGGAGATTTTTCTCCATTGTGATGTAAGCTCAGTCCTGTCAAATAAAAATTCACATTATCAACCAAAACAATGTTGCAGCTGGAATGAATCAATAAATAATCATACACTCCAAAATATTTTTGCTTCTTTTTATGTATTCTGTTTCAAGAAGTACTGAAATTCCCTATACAAAGTTGGCAAATAAGTGCTGAATTACTGCTTGAAATTGTAGGTCTTTTTAGAATTATACATTGGCTTTTACACGATAAAACAGAAAAGTAACCTCAGAATGAGTAACCTGCTGAAAATTTCACAATTGAACCAAATTCTCTATACACACACATAAAGACAAATAAATCTCAAAATTTTGTTGTGTAATGATACAAATATACTTGTTTTCAAATAAATGGCTCGAAAATTATAAGTTAGTTAGTGGTTCGAGTTTGTGGATGCCATGTCAACTTATAACTGTTGGTTACTGCAATTGAATTGTGTAAAATGAAGAAAATCTCCAACCATGAATTTAATAATCTGAGATACAAAGTTTTGTTTTCTTCTCACTATTTTCTGTCTAGAAATATGTTTCATTTTCTTGGTTCTTACAGAGCTTATTCATCTACCCCAAGCTTTGACAGCATAAGATTGTATTTTGGCCTGAAAAGTCATATGAGAATCAGAAGCCTCAGCAGTTGAGGTAAGCCTTATTACTTCACTCCCTTCTCATCAATACAAATCATTTTCACACGCTAAATAACAACAGAAAACCTGTTTCATTCATAGCTTCACAGTTTCTCTGACTCGACTTTCAAGGGCTAGATTTACAAGCATTTAATTAGTCGACAAACACTAAATAACATATAAATATTCCGAAGTAATTATTGTCATTTGGCCAAGAAAATACAGAACTACTTATAAACATGCCTCAGCTTGGTGGAGTCGGATATAAGATCAAAATTTCTCACTATCATACCACACGGTTAATTTTCAAGGAAGCTGCTAAGAAACTAATTAGATAGAGTTAGCTATGAAAATCATAAACGACTTCGAAGTTTTTAAATGCATTACATCTAAAGCCAATAAAAAGCACCAGCTGCCGTTGCACTTGTACCTGGTTAAGTCGCGCTAAAAGAACCATGATTTACAACAATAACAATATATCAAAATATCCCATTTTTCAGTTTACACTTTGCCTGCTCTAGCACCACCAAAGTTTATTATACTAAAAGCATTAAATAAATAAACATCCCAGTGAATTGGTAATGTACCTCAGCCTTGGCGGAGGAGGTGCCGCCAAGATCCCCCATGTGAATCTCGCTTCCCTCAGTGTCCATCATAATGGCCACTGCATAACCCTTGTCCTCATTCAGTCTCCTAACACGCTGAATCACTTCCCGGTGCCACTCACGCGTGCCATGGCACATATTAATTCTAGCCACATTCATTCCCCCCACCGCCAGTGCCTCCAGCTGCTTCGCCCCGCACGTGGCTGGACCGATAGTGCATATCAATTTCGTCCTCCTTGTGCTCCGAAACCCATTCTCCTTCAATTCCGCCTCTGTCACTGAATCAACCTCAATTGCGCTCGGATCAGCCACCACAGGTGCAGCATAAGAAGCATAATCCTGCGGCGTAGGGGATAACACTCCGCCTGCACCATTATCCGAGGTTAAAACAGACGGCTTCGAATCCGAAACCGAGGCTTTGACAGTGAGAGCAGTCTTTTTAGGGGTTCTGAAGTGTGCAATTCGCTTGCAGTTAAAATTTAACTTTTGGGTGAAGGATTGGTTGTTGAGGGGTTTGGGAGAGTATGAGGTGGCAATGAAAAGGTAGAGGGATTGAGACATTATTGAAACGTCGNTCCTTGTGCTCCGAAACCCATTCTCCTTCAATTCCGCCTCTGTCACTGAATCAACCTCAATTGCGCTCGGATCAGCCACCACAGGTGCAGCATAAGAAGCATAATCCTGCGGCGTAGGGGATAACACTCCGCCTGCACCATTATCCGAGGTTAAAACAGACGGCTTCGAATCCGAAACCGAGGCTTTGACAGTGAGAGCAGTCTTTTTAGGGGTTCTGAAATGTGCAATTCGCTTGCAGTTAAAATTTAACTTTTGGGTGAAGGATTGGTTGTTGAGGGGTTTGGGAGAGTATGAGGTGGAAATGAAAAGGTAGAGGGATTGAGACATTATTGAAACGTCGAAGCTCCGCTGTGAGCAAGTGGCGGGAATTGTATGGAACGGCGGTGGATTTTGTGCGTAGAGCGTAAATGAATCCAAAGTGTATAGAGTTTGGTGACGGAGAAAGCGAGGCGGGGTGCTGTTTGAAGTCGTTAAGTTTTAGGCGATGACGAGAGTGAGAACGCTTGGCTCACACGTGCTTTTTAAAATATTAGTTTATGAGATTTTACTATTAATTTGTTTGTTAGAGATTTGTGAAGAGAAAAATGATTTTTTTTTTTTCAGAATATATGATCAAAAACTAAGAAAATATTAAAAATTTCATAGAATGTGTTGTTGAAAAATGATTTTGAAGGAAAAAGAGTAGTTTTTGAAAAATCTCTCTCAAATATACCCTAACATTTTTCTTTTTTATTACAAAAAGTTAAAGTTGATTTTCTTACTTTCTATAACTGTTTCGTTCATCCTACTATCTTAAAATGACAGTTTTGGGTTACTGTAGATGTAATAATAACCCAATGAAATGCTGATGTTCATTTTCCCAACTTTCATACCTCCAATCCTCCAATTTTACACCACATCATTTTTTTCCCAAATATGTTATAAAAACGATGTCGGACTTTGAATAATTAGGTATTTAATCCTGCATTATTCTTTATTCTCACCCATATATTTAAAATCACTGTCATATAACAAAAAAAAAATGAATGTTCACAAGTGAGATCGGAGATTATCGAATAGGACAACATTTCCAACTATTATTTAATTCATGAGCAGACAAAAGCTAACATGATGAATTGAAATATCTTAATTATTAGCACTCTTATAAGTTAAAAAAAAAAAAAATTCTCCTCTCTCCGCGCACTATGGAGACACGATGTCTTCGCGGTGCGCAGACATTTTTTTAAAAAAAAAAAAATTCTCGATGGTTTTGGATACAAGTCTTTTTTTTTTTTTCTCCCAAATTGACTCTTCTTTTTCTTGTTCTTAAATTTAGGCAGTAACATTTGCTTATATTTTACACAAACTAAATATAATTTCACTTATTAATAGTTTGTTATGTAATGTTTGTATTTATATTAAAATAAGTTGAAATTTAAGTTAGATTTACTTATAAATTAATTATATATATTCAATACATACATGAAAATCAGAATTCTTTTAGGGGGTGTTGCCCCCATCGACTCTCGCGATCTGACCGGCAGGTGATCCCTGCCTTTCTGGGGCTTTGCCCTCGAGCCCCCGCTGCCATCTCGACTCCCGCGATCTGACTGTGCAGGTCGATCCCCCTTTTGAAACGGTAAACCATTTGCATAACAATAATAAACAAATAAATAAATTATGAAAAAATATATTATCTCCAAACTAATAGTTTTCTGCTAAATTTGAAGTTTGCTCAACAAGGTGGTATTCCAATGGCCTCAATAAAACTTTAGCAATAAAACTTGGCAAAGTTTTATTTTAGAGTTAGCGATTATGCTGACACTTGAATTATTTTTTCCTCCATTTTTTTAGCTTTAAGATTGTGTCAGCATATAAGTCCGATGGAAAGACTTATGCATAACCATTAGAATACTGAGGTCTGATTCTAAGATTTATATTCCAAATTCATTTTTCAGACATATATATTTAACAATGAAAAAAATGTTATGAATATTGTCATTGTTTTGAAAAATTCTAACATAACTTATTCTTCTATTCCTTAATGTTATACTTTGTCAATGATCTTCCTGACACTAAATCATTAACATTTTGTAATACAAAATCTCATCAAGATATGAATATTGTGATTAGTAAAGTTTATTCATTGTAATAAATTTCTTTACATACTTAACATATTTAATTATATTTAATTTACATTTATTTATTACCAGCATCTTGAGGTGGAATTGACACTGTTGCGCTGACGTATCAAAGACGGTTGCAACCTTATTTTAAAGGAGTATGGAATTCTAGATTTCGGATTCGAGATGGAATGCAGTACCCAATATTCAATNTATATTTAATTTACATTTATTTATTCTATTAGAATCTTAACCTGAAATTGAAACTATTGAGACGGTTTATTAAGGACGGTTGTACCATTGTTTCAAAGGAATATGCAATTCTAGTTTTTGGCTTCGAAAACGAGTGTACTCGTCAGATGATGTTGCAAAGAAGCATAAAAGAAGAAAGTACAAGTACACATTTACTTGTGCAAATAATGGATGAGTATTTAAACTATTTACTTTCATTTATTGCTTACTTTAATTTTATATTTATGATACTAATTTAATCAAACGTAAAACTTTTTCTTTAGGCCAAACTGTGCAATTTTTTTGCTCATATATATAGAATGCTTCATTTTTAGATATTCAATAGAATCAGTTTCTCCAAATAGGATGACTATATACAGACGAAATATTACGGTAGACATTTGCTATAATGAATCCTTTCTACATCCTCGTTGATCCTACTTCTAATGGATAGCCATATTTGTGCAAAAAATTGCTGGAAATATCTGTTACATTCATTTGATTCATACTAAAGAACACAGTTAAAGGGACTCCATAGTACAATTACAAACAAAAAGGTAACATATGAAATCAGTTGTCCTTCGTGCTCACATGTCAAATGTCCACTTTTGGAATAGCCTCATGAGCATATATATAATTAAGACTATAAGAGTTTGTAAAACTTTTCCTATTTTTTGCGACACCTATAATTCACTTCTTTAATATTTATATTTTGGGTGTTTGATTTACTATTTGTGTTATGGGTGGAAGTCTTAACATCTCGCTTGAAGTTTCAAAGGATTTATTCACATGATAACTATGGTGAGTCTCTAATGACTTCATTGCTTTATTAAAAGCATGTTTAGCTAATGTTAAGAAAGTTTTTTATGCTAAATAAGTTCAGATATGCTATTTTTCTAGCCCATCATTCAAAAAGTTAATAATTTACTTAAAGCTAAGCTTTTTAAGCTTAGAAAAAGAAGTTGTTAACAACTTTTCATTAATGACAACTTCCAAAACTGTTCATTTTAATGTTTAAATTCTAATTTAGTTGTAAGTTGGAATTCTTACTTTGTAGTCATATGACCATCAATCACATGTGCCTTCTCATTCTAGAAAATGAGTGGTTTTTAGTTACAGGCTAACACTGCTACTTAATCTGCTGAATTAATATTTAAATGCAAGAAGACTGATTTTGTAGATATCAAAAAAGTGGAACATAGTCTGAAATATCGACGAATTTGCTAAAAATGTACTTTCTTCTAAGGTTTTCCTTTTTATTTTAATGATGTGTATAGTTTCTAAT
>CAIGRB010012708.1:44792-57987 GCA_903798255.1 Fraxinus quadrangulata
CACTTGTGATAATTTTGACTGTTCAATATAGAAAAGTTTGCTTAACTCACATACTAAAACTAACTACTCTTTCTTGCTCAAACCTAGGTCCTCCAGATCTATTGCTCTATATATTTTGTAAATGCTACATGGTATCCTTTTACAATATCTTTGCTATGTATTTTCATTTATCGATGCATACTTTATTATTTAATGAATCAAGTATTTCTTACTCCTGTAAACCTGCAATTTTTATGTATGGCAAACATTTCTATTATCATTTACATACACGTAATGTTTTCAATTTTATTTTTGGTGAATTTCTCTGTGCAATAATATTAGCTTTTGAAGTAATCACCTTGTTAGATGGAGTACTAGCGAATCAATAATATGCTCCTAAGACTCTTAATTAATCCAATAAATCTGAAACTATTTTTTTAATATCTACAATTTCTACATTAATAAAAGCACAACTACAAAATTCGTACAACACACGTGTCAACGACTAGTCTTTCAATAAAATTGTGTTTAACTTTGAACTAGAGAATTCCAACCAAATAGTCGAGATGAACAAGTTGTCACACTTGTATGATATAATTTAATTTTACTATAAAAGAGTTAAGAAATGAATTGCAAATATATTTTCTTGATTTGGTGCATTATTTTTGTCGATGTTAAAAAATGAATTTTGTCAGAGAGAACCTCTACACATGTTAACCTGCATTCTCTGATCCCACTCTACCATAAAATCAGAAAAAGAAAAAGGAAAAACGTTATTTTAGCACTTGTAAGCTAATACTAGTTTACGTGTTTAATACTCATTTATGTTACAACGAAAGTTCACTTATAATTATTCAATAAAGTTTAAATGCAATTTAACTTATTGGACAAGTATATGTGGGCATCCGCTACTACATAGGCTGGTGCTAGATAACTATTGCATCTATATTTTACAGGGCACACACGTGGCAAGATGGGCCCGACCTTCTGTACTAATACTAGGAGACAAGTATATGTGGGCATCCACTGCTACATAGGCTGGTGCTAGATAACTATTGCATCTATATTTTATAGGGCACACACGTGGCAAGATGGGCCCAACCTTATGTACTAATACTAAGCCTTAACTAGGTATTGGTCGTGTATGTCTAATTGATCCAAATATGACCATGGTAACCTTCCATGGCTTGGTTTCGATTAAGACTTCGTGATGAGCGACAATGCATTTATTAGTGGTTCTTCTTTAGCAAAGATAACTATTACATGCTAAAATAATTATCATCCACGAGGATTCCACATCACCAAAAAAAGTCATTGCATGTTCTAGTGTCTTTGAATATTCACGCCTAATTCAACGAGGCACATTTGAGCCATAGATGCCTTGACCACTGAAACTTCCCTAATAAGTGGACCAGAAGCTTAATACATGGCTATAAACATGATTGGGGAACTTTGACAACCAACAAAACTAAAGGTCTCAGATATAGATGAGAATTTTTATGGAAATTTTAACATAATCAACCTAGATTTCGATGCATTAAACATATGTGTGCACATAATGGATCATTGGACAAATGTCACCAAGCATAAACCTGAACAAATATTGAAAATAGACTTAATCATGAGATAATATCAACTCACAAAAGAACCAAAATGCCCCCTGAAAAGCCTATAAATAAGCCCATTGCACGATGGAAAAATGTGGAAAAATCTTAGATACTAACTTCCATTCTAAAAAGTTGCCTCTCATTGAAATATATTTTAAGTTCAGGCATCTCAAAAGCTAAAGCATAATCTCCACTAGAGAAACATTTTTCTGGCTAAAATCACATCGAAATCTCCACATTTCATGAGACTTTTGACATTGGTATCCTTTTGCTACCTTCAAAGCTATTACGAAAAAGAATGATGTTGTCAATATGCAATAAAGTTGTTTAGGATGCTGAGACAAGATATATAGATATGGAGATATTGGTTGTTGACCTAAAAAATGCTGCTAATAGATGCTAGACCCACTCGTGCATGCGCAAGCTAGATCCAACACGTAAATGTCGATCAATGGTCAATATCGTTCCAAGTTTGGACGTGGGAGGAGTTTAACGACACGGGACATTTCCGTTCAGGTTTTGATGGGGCAGAGGGATACAATTGTATAATAATCAACAATCGTTAAGAACAAGATTGGTAGTAGAAAGTATGTTTGGGGGAGCAAATAATATTGTTCTTTGTATATAAAGTTGCATTAACCTTTACATTTCACATGGTGGGGGTATTTATAAAATTACAAATGAATCGGTGACCATGGATCAAACTACACATGTCTTCATCAAGTTGGTTGAGGCATCAATTCGTATCTTTTCAAGGCAATAAATGCTCTTATACCCTATTGACAAGAAAAGACACAAATACACTTTTTACAGAGGTCACTTCAATTATTCTACAATTAATTCTTCACGTGGGTTGCCACTAGCTGAAAAGGCTCGAAGATAATTGGCCTCGAAATTTCATCAGCCTCGTCTAGTGCATGGGCCTCGAAATTACATGAGCCTCATCTTATACATGGGCATCGACGGTTCGGCCCACAGCTTGAATAAGATGGCCACGTGGCAGTATTCTGTAACAAGTCATAACAATAGCCCTCCAAGTCCATGTGTAATTATTTATGTTATGCGTAGACTTTTAGCAATTATTGAAACGTGCTTCTGTTCTTAGATATTACATAAAATTTAAAAAATTCCTGATTCATCATACTAGTTCCCCAAGTCCAGGCATAAATATTCATATTGTGCATGAAGTTGATAATTGATTTGAAGTTAATTCAAATACCTTGGAGATAGCTGAATTTGTTATGGAGCTGAGGAATAGAATGGCTGAACTGTCGAGGCTTACTTACTTTGAAGATATCTAAATCTGTTATTGGAGCTGAGGAAGAGAATGGCTGAATTGTCGAGGCTTACTTACTTTGAAGATATATGAATTTGTTATTGGAGCTGAGGCAGAGAATGGCTAAACTGCTGAGGCTCATTTAGTGGATATAGCTGAATTTGTTTCAGAGCTAAGGCAGGGACTTGTTGAACTACCAAGGCTCATTTGTTTTGATTGACTTCGATGTTAGTGCGTACGATTTAACGGTTTCACATGTTTCCTAGGCAGGGTAGCTGTAATGGTACAACTTCCAATACACGTACGACCATTACATTAAATGTGTAAAGATAGCTAATGATGAGTGTGCATTGCTCGTGAAAACACTTACGCGCTGAAGTTGGCGCGTGTTATTCACGATACGATTTGAAACATTGATGATATAAACTGTTCGCATTCTACGGTCTTGATTTACCATGAGATGGAATGCCTCAGATCGATTGGGCCTTGATCCAACGACTGGAATTTAATTTCTCTTTGTATAAAAGCCAAAATTTTGTCATTTTAAAACTTTACCTTTACAACATATCTTTCGAATTCTCTCGTGTTCTCCATCTTTTAGAAGTCTTTCGACGTCCTTTTGTTCTCCATCGAGTCTTTAGATCTCATATTCTGTTTAGGTATTCCCTTGTGAAAGGATTTCCAATCTTTTATTTTCTGTCATTTTTCATCTTTTCCTTCGACTGCCATGTCTGCCGAGGTATCTATGGCCGTCACCGTAGCTAGGTTTGGGGAATAATCAGTATCTAGGGGGTCGGGAGATTGGTATAGTATGAGTGAAGAGCCTATAGATTAGGAGGCAAATTAGGAGGCTACCAAAATTCCATCTTCCATAACTTCTTCTAAACTAGCAGAGCTTAGGAAAACATATTGCTGTGTGGACATATTACTAGTTCCCGAGGCCCACGAACGAGCCTACTTTTTGAGGCCATATTGTGTGGCAATTAGTAAATTCTTGCTTAAAGCAAGAGTACGTCTGCCTCTGCACCCCTTCTTTAAGGCCGTACAGAGGAACTTCATGTTGTTCTCCACCCAAATTTTGCCAAACGGGTGGAGCCAATTAGTTGGGGCCTAGTTTCTTTGGAAGGAGATCTCTTTAGGTGAGGATATGCCTCTGCACGTCTTCCAAACCATTTTTCAGGCTCGGGTCGTGGGGAAGAACGACTCTAAGAGGTGGTATTACATCAATAATTGGGGTGGTTATGCTCCTTTCGTAGTAGGACTTCCTTCCTCTATCAAGGGATGGAAGGAGTCCTGGTTCTGGATCAGGGGTAGGTGGCAATTGGTTGAGGGAGATACTGTCTCAGCCTCCGTGGTATTGACCCAGCACTATGAAGCCCGTGAGTGCCTCGCCTTTTAGCTTATTATTTACAACTATCATCTTGGTGCTGATTCTGCTTTGCTTTCTTTGCAGATTCCGGTTCACATTACGAACTTTACGAGGCTGAGTGAGACGTCATTGAAGATATTTACAAGCTATCCTCGAGGTACAGAAGCTTTGCACATCTAATTGATCGAGACTGCTATTCCCTGGACTTCGGATTGATGGCCTCCAAAGGTAAGAATCTTCTTTACTATTTAGTTCATATTCACCTTTGCTATTTCTAAATCTTTCCTTTCACATTTGTAGACAAGTTTACCAAAAAGGAATATCCAGTACCGGATATGGCCTCTATCCTATAGGCCACTGCCATCACTGCACAAAAGCCCTGAAGCCCTCATCCTCCAGGGTAAAAGAAGTGAGGTCAAGGCTGGAACACCTCAGCAAAGGAAAATTCGGGATGGAAGCAGAGGAGGAGGCTCTCAAGAAGGCTCAAATGACCTCTGATAGACGCAAGGAGAAAGTGGAAAAGCCCCAGAAGAAGAGGAAGTTTGTTCACGCAAGTGGAGCTCTTGCCATATTTGGGTCCACCGTGTCCCATTCTGATAAAGGGGCTTCCCAACATCTAAAGCTTCTCCAATCTTCAATGAAGGCTGCTGTTGTGGAGTAATCTCGAAAGGCTAATGAGGAGGCTAAGAAGGGAATGGTGTCAGCTTATGAGGCCCTTAAGAAAGGAAAAGTTGAAAGGACTCCAGGGAAGTCTGTGAACGTCCTTGGTGGGAGGGACGATCTGATAGCCTCGACGGTTCTGGAGATGTTGCCGACTGAAGTCCGAGGCGCTACAAAATTTTTAATAAATTTTGGACTGAGAGATGGCAGAATTATGTATCTACTTGTGCTGCGGTGGACCTTACTTCCACTTTGGTAAGCCAAAGTGCAAGGGCTTTTGGGGTAGCCCTGGAGTGTCAGGAAGTGCTGGCTAACATCCAACGGAGGAACTGGGCCTCATACGAGAAGTTGAATGCTGCTGAGGCCGAGGTGAAGAAGGTTAGGACTGAAGCTGAAGCGTTGAGGGCCCAAAAGGTCAAAGATGAGACCAAACTATTTTCTGCATTGGCTGAGATCGAGGCCTTAAAGAAAGAAGTATACTAATCTCAGTACAAAGTGACTTCTTTAACAAGGAAGGTCGAAACTTCAGACAACCACCAGAAGCTCACTGTTGAGGCTCTTGAGAAAGCCAATCTCCAACTCCCTGACTTCAAGGATGCAAACAGCTTTATGGAGAAGCAGGTAGTATATTACATAAGCCAAATGGAAAGGGCAAGGAGTGAGGTTCGTCAGGCTGGTAAGGAGGCGGTGAAAAATTACATTGCCAGCTTTCATCTGACTGAGGAGTATCAGTGCTTCGCCATCTACTGGAGGAAGTTTGCTTACAATGGGGTGGTATGTAGGGTCGATGAGCTTTACCCTGATCTAGATGCTTCTAAATTGAAAGCAAAATTTGTTTAGGAGGAGGTTCCCAGACTCTTGTAGAGGAAGCTGCTGAAGTTCTTTCTGAAGAATCTCCAGAAGAGGCTGCTGATGCGCCTACTACCGATGCACATGCTACTCCACCTCAACAATAGTTTAGACTTAACCAAATTTTGTAAATGCCTCTGGCCCCCTGATGTAATCAAATTTTTGTTTAACTAATGGAGAATTTTTTTACAAATCTATATTCTTTATGATTCATTTATTTTTCTTCCAAGTAAATGGACCTCCTTAATGCACTTAACTGTGATAAACTGCTTCGACAAACTGTAGCTTGAATGTCATCCGAACTGGCTTTAATTAACAGGACTAAAACTGCCTTTACTTATTTAGGCTAAGCCTTTACTTCGAACGAACTTAAATTGATGCTCAATCTGGCTGGAACTTGGACTTCTTAAGCAAGCTGACATAATCAAACAACTCCGAAACTTCAAAGAGACTTTTCTTTTGACGAGGCATGTGTTGTATACTTCGGGGTTCAAACGAGGTAGTCCCTTTGGGGACTTTATCCTCTCTTTCAAGGTGCCCACGCTTTCTTAGATGGTAGATGGTTTATCCATGAAAAGCTTCTCCCTTGACGTTCAGCGTCGATAAAGTGTGGCATGTGTAGTGCGCGTCGAGTTTCAAATGAGGTGGTCCATTTGGGGACTTTTTCCTCTCCTCCGAGGCACCCACGCTTTCTCACATGGTGGATGGTTCATCCATGCAAAGGTTTCTCCTTTGACATTCAGTCTCGATAAAGGGAGGCATGTGTTGTGCACCTCGGGGTTCAAACGAGGTGGTCCATTTGGGAACTTTTTCCTCTCCTTCGAGGTACCCACGCTTGACAACAATCCCGAAGCAAAGATTTTATTTATTTGCAAAGGCTAGGAAAAACTTCCAGCAATGAGTTACATTCATTGGTAATACATTCGTAAATGCTCGACATTCCATGGATGAGGTTGAACTTTTCCATACATATCTTTGATCTAGTAGGTACCAGGTCAGATCTCTCTTTCAATTTGGTGGGGTCCTTCCCAGTTTGGTCCCAAGGAGCCTACTCCAAGCTCTTTGGAAGATAAGAACACTCTCCGAAGCACCAAGTCATTTATCTGGAAAGACCTCTTCTTTACTTTAGCATTATAATACAGAGTCATCTTCCTTTGATATGCAACCAATCTCAACTGGGAGTCATCCCTTTTTTCTTCAGGAAAATCAAGTTCACACCTCCTGAGCTCGTCATTAGATATCTTGCTGAAATGTAACCTTCGGTGAGAGGGTAGCCCCACTTTTATCGGGTTCACAGCCTCGGCACCTTAGGTCATTGAGAAAGGAGTCTCACCAGTTGGAGTTCTACTTGTAGTTCAGATAGCCCACAGCACTTGTGGCAACTCATCCACCCAAGCTCCTTTGGCCATGTCAAGTTTCTTCTTCAAAGCATGTTTTATAGTCTTATTCACAGCCTCGACTTGCCCATTAGCCTAAGGGTGATGGGGAGTAGAGAAATGCTTCCTAATTCCTAACTCTTTACATAAATCTCGTACCTTTTTATTGTCGAACTACCTTCCCTTATCTCAGATAATAGAGTGGAGAATCCCAAATCGGCATATGGCATTTTTCCATAGAAACTTGGATGTGTTAGCCTCCGTAATCTTTGTCAGAGGTTCGGCTTCTACCCACATGGTGAAGTAATCAATTGCAACAATGGTGGAATTAGCACTTTCTCTACCCTTGGGTAATGGGCCAATAAGGTCCACGCCCCACTTGTTGAAAAGCCAGGGGCTGGACACTGCTATCAACTCTTGGGAGGGTTGTCTTTGGATATTTGCAAAATGCTGGCATTTATCGCATTTTCGAACAATTGTATAGCATCCTTTTTTAGGGTAGGCCAATAATATCCCTGCCTTAATAATTTTTTGGTCAAAGCAAGTCTTCGTGAATGGTTACCACAAACACCTTTGTGAATTTCACGGAGTACGTAATTGGCTTCCTTTCCTCCCACACACTGAAGGAGAGGCAAAGAGAATCCGCGCTTATAGAGAATGTCTTCTAATATTACAAAATGTGTGGATCTTCTCCTTAGCCTGTAGGCCTCTTCTTTGTGGTCCGGCAGAATCTGATATTTGAAATAGGATATGAGGGGTTGTATCCAAGTTGGGGTTCCTTCTACCCATATCACTACATCGACTGAGGTAGATGGGCTTGAGAGGTGCTCGATCAGTACAACTATAAACAATTCAGAATCCTTGCTACTAGCCAACTTAGATAAAGCATCTACATGGGCATTTTTAATGCGTGGAATCTGAGTCAGTTCAAATTTCTCAAAAGAAGGAAGTAGGCTCATTACGAACTTAAGGTAGGCCGCCATGGCCTTATCCCTGGCTATGAAGTTGCCATTAACTTGCCCCACAATGAGTTGAGAATCACTATCGATAAAGAGCCTCTTTACTTGCATTTCTTTGGCCAACCGTAAGCTGGCAATAAGTGCCTCATACTCGGCCGCGTTGTTGGTGGCCTTAAACCTAAACCATACGACGGAGTTTAGCTTTTGACCCTTGGGGCTGACAAGTACTATGCCTGCGGCCGAGCCCGCTTCCCCAATCGAGTCGTCTACAAATAAGTTCCAAATAGGAGGCTCGACGGGCTTCATCATTTCACCTACTTCAGGGACATTGGTGAATTCTACCACCAAGTCTGCCAGGGCTTGGCCCTTGACGACGGTTTTTACCTTGAAGAGAATTTCAAACTCACTCAACTCCACAGCCCATTTCAACATTCTTCTCGAGGTATTAGGTTTTTGCAAAACTTGCCTGAGCTAGAAATTGGTTAATATATGTATTGTATGAGCTTGGAAATAGGGCCTCAACTTTCTTGATGTGGTGATTAGCGCCAAGGTTAGCTTCTCCATGTCTGGGTATCAAGTTTTAGGTACTAACAGCACCTTGCTAATATAATAAACCGGAAGTTGGGCTACACCTTCTTCCCTAATGAGCACTGCACTTACGGCCTCATCGAAAACAGCCAAATAAAGTTGTAATGTTTCTCCTAGCTTAGGCTTTGAGAGAAGTGGGGCTTGTCCTAGGTGCTTTTTCAGCTCCTGGAAGGCCTCTTCACATTTCTCTGTCCATTGTAACTTCTTTCATTCTTTCAAAATTTTAAAGAAATGGAGGCATTTGTCGGTTGCCTTCGAGACAAAGTGGCTCGATCGATTAAGCTTTGCACTTCTTTCGGCTTCTGAGGGGACTTCATCTCAATTAGTGCATGTATCTTCTTAGGGTTGGCCTCTATACCCCTTCGGTTGATCATGTACCCCAGGAACTTGTCTAACGCAACCCTAAACGCATACTTGAGGGGCTTCAACCTCATGCGGTACCTTCGTAAGACACAGAAAGCTCCGTCAAGGTGGGTTAGTGGTCGCTAGCTTTCAAACTTTTGACAAGCATGTCATCTATCCTTGGGAATGGGAAACTGTCTTTAGGGCAGGCTTTGTTAAGGTCAGAAACATCAATGCATACCCTCCACTTCCTATTATGCTTCTTCACTAATACCATATTGGAGACCCACTTCGGGTAAAGGGCCTTCCTAATGAAGCCATTCTTGATTAACTTCTATACCTCTTCATTCAAGGCCTCATAACGTTCTGGAAAGCTCTTTTTTTCTGTCTATGCAGGGCAACCTTATGATCAATTTTCAAGTGGTGTCAACTAACCCCGAGGTCAATACCTACCATATCCTCATGTCTTTAAGCGAAGACATCTCGATTTTTGCACAAAATTTTCTTTAGTTTTTCCTTGAATTCTGGAGCTAGACCCTTGCCCACCTGCAACAGCCTGGTAGGTTCCAAGGGGTCTACCGGAAAACTTTTCAACTCCTCCATGGGTGTCGTCTGAGATTCGGCCTCAATAACGTGGGGATCGACTTTGTGAAATGCGGGCACTTTTTTGGGAGTGTTCATGTCAACCTCGCCAGTTATCATGTTGATAACCCTGGGATCGACCTTTCTGACGGAGTTTAAATGGCATTCCTTGGCTCCTCTTTGGTCACATCTTACCGTTGCCACCCCATGTTCAGTTGGGAATTTCATGCATAGATGGTAAATGGAAGTGATAGCCCCAAGGTCCTTTAACGTAGGCCTTCCCAATACGCCATGATAGGCGGACCTGCTATTTACTATGGAGAATTCTAAGAAGTTCAATGTTGATAAGGGTAATTCTCCTATCTCCACATTAAGTGTGATTTGCTCCTCAGGATTATGCTATCTCCAGTAAAACCGTATAGTGTGGTGGTGATAGGAGCCAACTCGTGGTCCAAAATCATTTTATTGAATGTGGTTCCAAAATGATATTAAAAGAACTGCTATTATCCACCAACATTTGTTTCATCCCATTATGGCCACCACGGCCCTCACAACAAGGGCGTCGCAATTAGGGTAATGGACACCTTCCGAATCTTTATGTGTAAACATGATGGAAAGTTACTAACTTCTTCGGGAACTATTGTCTACTATATAGATGGTTAATAGAGGGCCCTTTGCCTCTCGGGCATAATTCCTTTGGGAGTTCCTCGTTGATAATCTCACGCCTCATCATTTCCAGCAGGGCGTTGTAGGTCGTGGGATCCTGATTTTGCACATCTCCCCAAAAGAAGGTATTCATATTCAAACTTTTCCTTAGTGCCGACAAGGCCTCACGGTCAGTAACTTGAACGTAATACGTCATTTCATCCGTGAAGTGGGCAATAAGCTTTTTAGAGTCTCACCAGGCTGTTGCCTCATGTCCTGAAGGTGCTGAATGGGGGCCTCTCCTTCCTTGCTCACTACAAACCTCTTCAAGAAGGTAGTTTTGAATTCTAGCCAACTCCTGATGCTACTAGGTGGTAACCTGCTATACCAAATTTCGACTGCTCCACTGAGGGTCAAGTGGAAAGCTCTGCATTTTACAGCTGCGATGGCGCCTCTCAGGCTCATATGTATCTTATAACTATTCAGGTGTTTAGCCGGGTCATCTTTCCCATCATATTTCGGTATCTTGGGCATCACATAATGGCTGGGTACCTGGGCATTCCTCAACTCTTGTGAAAATGGCAGGCTGTCATCGTCGTCATCATCATCATCTAGGTCATAAGATCTCTAGGGGTCATCTGAATCATAATTTACATCTGCATCATACCTTGGTGGTGGTCCATAAGGTCCCGCATCCTCATCCCTCCTTCGACGTTCATCCCGAGCGGCACAGTCTGGGAGGGCATATTCTTGCCTTTCCTCCGGCTGCCAAGTCTCAGGATGTGGCGGTTGGGGTCTGTTTCGAGGTGTTGGCACTTTAGGTCGCTACCTATGTCCCCGTTCTATGGACTTAGCCGGTCAAACACGCTGATGGACCTTTGAGGCCTATGTTCTGGTTCATATTCAGGAGGAAAGTTATCTTCCATGTTGAATGGGGCCTCGGTGGGTCGACCAGAAGCGTAGTTTGAGGAAACATCAACTCCCACTTCCCTCTCAAGGGGGCTAGCTCCTCTAGCATGCTTGGGAGGGCAAGCTCTTTGGCTTTGCACTTCATTCCCATGCTGGCGTTATTCCTAGGAAGCAAATGGAGGTGTTGGGTGTCCTCCATGGCCTTACATTTGCATCAGTAGTTCTTGTATTGCTAATTCTGGTTGGTGATGTTTCTCATGTTAGCTGCCATAGTTGCCATTTCTCTAGTAAGTTGGACTGCCATTCTCCTTCTACCTCGTCTATGATGGTGGTGGGGTCGATGCCGACCCGCTGGAGTGGTTGTTACGAAAACTTCATCATCACTTTTCCTCACACACCTGGGAGGGGCGTCTCCATCTGAACTCACCTCTTTTCCAGCCTAAAACTCATATATTTCCAACTCTAGGGGCTTCTTCTTGCTCCTTTGCGAGAACATATCTTTTTTCAAGGAGGATGGCCAAACTATCTTTTCAAAAAGCTTTTTCCACGGGGTTGCTCATGGTTATAGTGTGAATTCCTACAGACGGCGCCAATCTGTTGACCTCAAAAAATGCTACCAACAGATGTCGGATCGCTCGTGCATGCGCAAGCTAGATCCAACATGTAAATGCCGATCAACGGTCAATATTGTTCCAAGTTTGGACGTGGGAGGAGTTTAACGACACGAGATGTTTCTGTTCAAGTTCCGAAGGGGTAGGTGTTACGATTGTATAATAATCAACAATCGTTAAGAGCAAGATTGGTAGTAGAAAGTATGTTTGGGGGAGCAAATAATATTGTTCTTTGTATATAAAGTTGCATTAACCTTTACATTTCACATGGTGGGGATATTTATAATATTACAAATGAATCGGTGACCATTGGATCAAACTACACGTGTCCTCATCAAGTCGATTGAGGCATCAATTCGTATCTTTTCAAGGCAATAAATGCTCTTACACCCTATTGACAAGAAAAAACACAAATACACTTTTTACAGAGGCCACATCTATCATTTTACAATTAATTCTTCACGTGGGCCGTCATTAGATGAAAAGGCTCGGAGGTAATTGGCCTCAGAATTTCATGAGCCTTATCTTGTGCATGGACCTCGAAAATTCATGAGCCTCTTCTTATGCCTCAAAATTACATGAGCTTCATCTTATACATGGGCCCCAAAATTACATGAGCCTCATCTTATATATGGGCCTCATCTTATACATGGGCCTCGGCGATTCGGCCCATAGCTTGAATAAGATGGTCACGTGGCGGTATCCTAGTAACAAGTCATAACATTGGCTCTCGCCTTGATCACAACCTCTATGAAATTGAGGGAATATTTTAAGGTCCATGGCATTGAGGTATTGACCAGTTTTCCATTGAGGCAGATTTTGCAAAAGACAGACACGTTTCAAAAGTTAATAAAATGGCCAATTGAGCTCTCCCAATTCGACATCCAGTTTAGAATGTTACATGTTGCCTAACTTTGTTGCTAAATTTACTGAGGGACCTATAATTCTCATGCATGTCAAAGAGCCTTGAATAGCAAAAACAGGCATGGAAAATGATTGATGACAACTAGTTCGAAAAATCTAGGTTAGAGTAGGGATGATTTTCTAATGAGCCTAGAGGGGCATCGCCTAACCTATGCACTAAGGTTTGGCTTTAAAGCTTCGAAAAATGTGACAGAACATAAGGCACTGATAGTTAAGTTGAAATTAGTAAAGGAGAAGTAAGTGAAAGAAGTACAAGTCAATAGCAACTCTCAACTCATTGTGCATAAGGTGAATTCGCCGTCGGGGACAAGAACATGTCTACTTATCTGATGCATGTTATGGATTTATTACCAAATATTGACACATTTGAAATGCTTCAAATCCCTCATGTAGAGAACACCAACGTCCATGCTCTTACAAACTGGCTAGTAGTATTTGATAAGTGCATTTTATGTACTTATTCGTGCTTTAATTTTTATTTATTTATCATTATATTAAATGAATATCAATTAATTTAGG
>CAIGRB010012711.1:19324-102829 GCA_903798255.1 Fraxinus quadrangulata
TTTTTTTTTTTTTTTCAAATCTCAGTGGATACTGGCACCACCTCCCTCCGCCATTGAATACATGGGTGAGCGATTGCACTTAGAAAGTTGATTGTCCGATGTGGTCGGATGGTTTTCAATGTGACTACCAAACCGGGTAAAAACAAATAGGTTAATAAAAAGGCATCTCATTGGGGTTATTCCAAAAAAAATTCTATAGTAAATTTTAAAAACATCTCGTAATGTTTATGATAATTACGTAGACTCTATCGTGTTTAGGGATTTCAGATTTTTGAATGAAGGATATCAAAGTAATGCCTTATGAGTCATAGAATATTAGTTGGGTTGGGTCAATCAATAAATTATGAATTAATGGGTTGGTATAGAGTATAATTTGACTTAAGCTTGTGAGTTGTGGATTTGGGATGTTCTGGGTAAGTGGTAAGTATAAGGTAAAATAAAAATAAAAAATTGTGGGGTCATTTGACCCCACATGACCCCATGTGGGTCTGTCCCTGCATGTCTATATAGTTTTTACAAAATTTCAGGGAGGTATTAAAAATTTACTTTTTTTTTTTTTAATCAAAACACCATGCCAGTGGAATATGTATTAATACGAAAAAAATATTAAAATATAGATTTTTGAGGTGGTGTACGATCCGACTTCCAATTAATTAACAAATATAGTATTGAAAAATTAACTAGTCCAGAGGACTGAGTTTTAAAAGAGTTAAAAACAATATCAATATTGTAACTTGTGATTTTTTTACCCTTCGTGTCACCATGTATCTCATCATAAATTTGTAAGCTCTTCATTATTATCTCTCTTTCAAGTATGTTAGAATAGGTCCAATACCTCTATTCAAAATGTCATAACTCTCGTCTATAACTTCGTGTGTTCATACCCAAAATCACCTTCTGCATAATGAAGGTCTCATATATATGGGAACATTCACTAAGCGTAGAGGTTTTCACTCCAATAGAAAGGATAGAACAATCAAATATGCAATTTACTAAAATATATCAAAACTCATATTGCTCGTCTTTCTTAATACGATCTACGATTGAATAATTAACTCTACCTAATTATTTACTAGAATAGAGTAGTCTTGCTCATTGTACTGCCTATACTTCTTGACTTACTAGAAACCGACTTAACAACATTTTCTATTGAATGGTGTCACGTAATTGCCTGCTAATTTCAACACAAGAACTACATTTTATATTAGGTGGAGGTCTCACACCATATTGAATTGAAGTTGCTTGTGGTTTAGGAAAAGATTATATGTCACGTATGAAATTGTTGAACAATGCATATCCAATGCACTGTCGATGCGTCTAATTAAAACGAACTACCAACAATTTTGAATTTGAGTTTGAAATAGACAAATTGCATTATTTATTCCTTGACTTTCTTGGCCAATATTGTACAATAAAAGGTTCACACCTATACATTCGATTTATTGTTACATCTAATCATTAGACGCTCCAACAAAATGTATATCACAATTTATGTGGTAAGATGTGAAAAAACTTATTACAATAATTGCCATTGTATACGAGATCCCTTGAATAAAAGTAGAATTAACTCCAGAAAGATTTTGTGTTGAAAATTCAAGTACAAAGTAACTTGAAAATTTCGAACATTAACTTTTACACTTAGCTCCTGTTTTGTTTAGTTAAAAATCAAAATTTTAGTAGATTTTAATGAAAGTTGATGAAATACGCACTTGAATTTTGATAAAAGTAAATTCAATGAGATGTATTATTAAAATTAATTGTTGTCACTAACTTAAATTTCAATCTAATTTTTTTTAACTAAACCAAACATGGCCTTAATTAAACATTCTTGTCAAGAGTTTAAAATATTATCTACCTCCTCACAGCTATTCATTTTTTGTAGCTTGCTCGTGTGTGGAATGTAGATTTTTCAAAGAATGATAGATGTTTCTATCTTCTATTGTCATTTTTCTACAAGCCTCTAGAAACATAGAACGTATAAGTAAAATTTTCATTATTTGAAATATATATCGAGTATTTTTGTTGAATTAATTGTGTTATATAAGTTATCTATTATAGTTGAAATGAAGTGTACACTCCTCGTAATGGATTATCTCATGTGCGTGCCGAGTTATGTAATGATTTTTATAATATCAAACTTGCATAAATAGCTTATTACAAAAATCACTTCGTCAAATAAATAAATAAATAAAAATAAACATGTGAGTATATTATGAAATTAATTTTCAGATCAAGAATTCAAGATACGATGTGATTGTTCGAACGAAAATAACGAACGGGATCTTTACTGAAAAAATCTTTTAAATCGAATGAGTAACTATTTCTTATATTGAAATAACTTTGAATTAAATTATATATTACTAAAATTAGGAAAATAAATGTACATTTCTTGGGGTGTTCTTATCGAAGCCGAACATGTTGTAAAAAGAGTATTTGTGCCACTATATTAATGATTGCATGGTCATTTATATGTCAAGTTGTACATCTAAACCTTATTATCAAGTGAAAAGCAAGGAAAAAGAAAGACGTGGTCGAAGAGGGCATAAACTTGATGCAAGAGGAAGGCAAGATGATCGACCATATACTGATGGTCTAATGCGAGTCTATGTAACAAGAATGTTCGAATAACTCAGGTCTGGGTGCCAAAAGGCATGACTAATGCAGGTGTAAGCACCAAAAGGCACGTGCATTTTATTTATTATCATTATCATTTTCTTTTTCTTTTTCAATTTATTATTTTTTTAAGGTTAAAAAATTAACTAATTATATAAGACAAATATTTATTAATGATCTTCAAATAGTTAAAATAATTTTTAATTGTCTTAGAAAAATTGAAATAATTCTAATAATTGAAACACTCTTTAATTTAGGCTCGTGAGGCTTGATGTATAATTTTATCGCCTTGATTATATTTTTATTATTACTTGTCATAATTGAACATACATTGCACATAATTTTGAATTGTTTTATAAGCTCTATACAATAATACTATTCAAAATTAGTTGCGCTACATATATATCATAATTTACATATTTGTTTATCAACACATGATATGACGAGATTTAATTGGGTCAAAATCTAATTAACTAAATAATTTTTTATTACATCCTAGACCCTCCTTATTACCAGCAAACTTACCCATTCCTAGAATATTATCTAGATTTATAGAACTGCTAAAAAATTGAAAAAGTTGAGATTTAGAATGCTCTAGGTCACTCAAAAGATGTTTAACCTGAATTTCTAAGGTTTCATTTTCAACATAAGCTCATTAGCTCTCCTAGAGATCTTCTCAATCTCACTTGTAAGATTCCTAACCTGAGTATCTAATGATTCATTCATAGATTTCAACTCTCTCAGGGTTAAGGTTTTATTTTTTGTTATAATATTAATGCGCTCCTCATAAATTCTATCATAAGTCTCATGAATATCTCCTTCACTATCAAAATTATCCTCACTATCAGAATTTTCTTCTAAATTCTCATCACTACTTACATTCTCAGGCTTTTCACTCTCCTCATCAGATTCATTCCTAATTCTAGCAGTAAAGGCAATATATTTCTACTTTCCTCACGAGTGAATTTCTCACTTTGATTGTCCGAGTTAGACTCGTCATCAGTGAGAGTAGTATTCATAGCCTTATTCGAATTTCTCCTATTTCGAGGGCATTCACTCCTAACGTGGCCAAACCTTGACAATTATAGCATCTCACAGGTTTAGAACTCTTCCTAGACTCACTTGGACCACTTCTATGCTTCTCTTGAGGTTTTTGCTTATTCCTAAATATTTTTCGAAATTTTTTAGCAAAATATGTTAATTCCTCTTCATTAGGAGAATCTGAATTTGAGGATTCGTTGTGACTATTCCTTATAGCTTTTAAGGTCAATAACTTATCGTTTGTTAGTTTAGCTAATGTCAGCTCATAAGTTTGAAGAGATCCAACCAACTCTTCCACCTTAATAGAGTCTATATTCTTGCTCTCCTCAATATCAGTGATTTTAGGTCTAAATCGCTCAGGTAGGAATTTAAGGATTTTTCTAACAATTTTTCACTCGTGTATTTTCTCACCTATGTTGGAACTAGAATTAACTATGTTATTTAAGCTCGCATAGAATTCATGAAATATCTCATCCTCTTTCATCATAATTTTTTCAAATCTAGTGGTCAACATCTACAATTTAGAGTTTTTAACAACATGAGTTTCATCATGTGTGGTCTGTAAAATATCCCAAATTTCTTTTACAACCTCACACATAGACATTTTCCTAAATTCTTCAGGGGACACTGCCATAAATAGGGCATGTAAGATTTTGCTATTCCAGTTACATTCATCTAAGTTTACTCTAGTCCAATTAGCAATTTGAGTGAGGATAACTTCATTATTAACAGTAAAACTAGAGGCAGTGCAACCATTAACAACACTCGCCATATACGCTCATCCATAGATTTTAAAAAAGCTCTCATTCCAACATTTTACTGGCGGAACAGATAATGAACTACTCATCTAGATAATATGGGTCAATGAACAAAATTTGGCTCTGATACCACTTGAAAGTTACGGATTACCAAATTAACGACTACTAAGTTACTGAATGGTTATTAATTATCCTTTTTTAAGTTTAACCCTACGTGCGGAATTAATCAATCAAAAGCAACAAGTCGCTTTAATTGTTTCTAGATGAATAAGCATACATGTCCATTTATCCTATATTTGAATACCGCAGTAATAAAGAAAGTAATAAATAACAAACACCAAAATGATGATGGAGAAATTTCAACTGGGTAAAAACTCCGGGACCAAGCCAGTTACCTTCCCATAGACAATATGAATTACAGTCTGTTTCAAACCTAGCAAATTCCACTAGTTCCCGCTGTTGTAATTCCTTTAATATGCAAGATCCACTGTACCCACCAGTTTCCAGATCTTCTACAGTTAGATGTTGTCTAGCTAACTCCACTAGACTTTCCGATTTTCTTCAATTATCTCTTCCAAGTGGAATTCCAAAAATCTCCAATTCTTGTGTTTTTCCTGTGCTTGTAGTCTACCTCTCCCAATGCCCGACTGAGAGAGTACTTTCCTCGAAGTGTTAAGGAAGTCAGGTGTTTTGGATTCACGAACCTTGATATTTTCCCAAAACTTGGTTGTCGGATCTTAAGAATGATATGAATAATTCCACCAGTAAATTGTGTTCTTGGATCTCTCAAAAGATGATAAATGATATAACAATGAGGCACAATGAGACCATTAATTTTCATGTGAGAGTATTTGTATTTATAGTTGGAGGTGTATGAGTAGTATGGGCCGTGTAAAACTCTCCAAAATCTCGAACTACGGTTAGCCGCGTAACACTGTCACTTGAGTGAGGGGACTTGTTGCTTGAGCGAATGGTATGTCGCTCGAACAATGCTTGATGAAAAGCGAGCGACAATGGTTCTGTTTCTGTTCAAGCGTGAGGTTAGCGAAATTTTAGCACCTCTTCTTCCTTATTTCCAAACTCGAACTCAAACCCTAGGCTAGCTAACTCAACTATACAAAATTGCACTTTACTCATTGACTTTTACACATTCAATTAAGTGATTTTTTTCACAGAATTGCCAATTACAATATTGAACCTAACACTTGTGATCTAAATTTATCAGCATTGTCAATGCGAACTGTCTTGATTGAATAATCAAAAAATTGAGTTTGTAATTTTATGATTTGAGTAATTAGTCTAGCAAAAACTTAATTCATAGTGGAAAGTTGGCAAACATGTAACTATCTAGTAAAAAAATCAATTAATACTATAAAATAACGAAATGATCCACATAGTGGGTGTATTGACCCACATATATTTCCATGAATTCTTTTCAAGAAAGTTGAAAATTTAATATTGACTTTGTAACCGAAATTCCAATGACTAGCCTTGCAAAAAATCTAAACATGGATAAGGATTAGAAAAAAAGAATCTTTCAATTCTTTAAAGGATGTTCATGTGAGTTGTTTATTATTCAACGCATCAATTTAGATCCTAGATGTCCAGTTGATCATACTAAAGTATAAAAAATTTTGGATCAACGAACTTCTAATTCGTAACAATATTTGATTCAATTATTTTTATAAATGTATAATACATGTCAAATGAGAGTACATGAAATTTTTCCTTTATCTACTTTTGGCCAGATACAAAACAAGTCATGCAAAAATATTTAACATTATTTTCTTACATTGTCTCAATGTGATATCCATCGTAGTAGATATTTTTAAAAATTAGCAAATTTCTTCTAGGTAGAATAAAGTGTATCGTCAATATATAATTTTGTATTATTTGATAAAATAACACAAACTCTTTCGAAACCTTCAACGATATTCGATACACTGAATATCGTATTAATATTATTATATGATATCTTGATAATCCATCTTAAATCTTATTAGTATTTCAAGATTTATAGTTTTTCAAAAGCATAAATTTAAAATTTTTTTGAGAAAATGAAAATATTGAATTGTATACTCATTTGTAGTGATAAATTAATATCCTTCTTAAATATTAATAAAATAAAAAATTTATTTTCGTTTAAAAATTACATTCAACATTTAATTGTTTAATTTGTATTTCTTCATGAACACAACAGGATGAAATTCTTCGAGACGTATGCTACTTCAAGAGCATGTTGTATTTTATTATCGCTTCTTCGAAAACAATATGTCAATATTCTTTTAGAATATTAATTATAATATTGTGCTATTTCGGAAGCAACAACGAATTATTTGTAATAGACAAATCTACAATTAATATTCTTCTAAAATATTAATTATAAACTTTTGCTACTTCAGAAGCAACAACATAATAGAATATCAATTTAAAATTTATAAAAGAATATCAAAAAAATTAATCAGTTTAAAAATATTAATTACCATATAGATAGAATGTGATACAAAAATTAATTACGAAATATGCAATTGGAAAGAAAATCTGCGTTATCCTTGACTTCTTGGGTGCATGAGAAAAATATATATATTAGGCCTTGAAATGATTTCGTGGGTGCCGTGAATAGACTTCATTGTGCTTGACGTAATGATTGTATGAACTAATTTATTGATTATAGAAAAACATAATTGACAATTTAATGCTTATAAAGAAAAATCACATATGAAAACGGATAAAAAAAAGAGAGAATTTAATGCTTTAAAGAAATTCACATTAATAGATAAACATGTTACCAAATTAATTTTGGTACATGTGATAGAGATGTGTGTTAAAAAATTATTATTTTCACTTAACTTTGAAAAATTAAGTTTTCATGTTAATAACATGTTATGAAAATAAGAAGAAAGTAGGGAAATCAATAGATTTGTGTATAATTATAGGAAATGATTAGGGATACAATGATAATAATTTCTAGTACTGCAACGGTGCAATTATCATTCACTAATAAACTTATAATTTACAGCATTAATGCTAAGGTTTAAATAAATAAAAAATAAAAATATCATTGAAATAGTTAATTATAATAGATAAACGTTCCAAAAATAATTCTCACATCATGCGACTTTTATTATATTACAAATATAAATTATTATTCACGCAACATTTTTTATTTGTTACACCAATTTATAAATAAAATCCATCTTTTCATAATGCAATAATTTGACAAATATTGCTCCCCCAATTTAAAAAATAAAAAAAGGAAGGACAAGAAAAATGTTACACCACACCACACATTCGGATTTTTGGTGTCCATCCTGAACAGCTTGGATTTGATTGCTGTGTTCTGATGATGCAAATTCAAATGAGGATATTGATCTTTTTTTTTTTTTTTTTTTCTCTCTCTAATATTTCCAGTAACAAGTTGAATGCTGCTTTTGCAGATTACGTTATCAAATTCAGTCAAGCAACTGTTGGATACAAAATACATAAAGAGAATTCATCTATTTAACACTTCATATTTCATGGTTATGTTTATATTGGACTTCTCCAACGCAATTTTACACGACGAACTAATTGAATTTAAAGGAGAGAGAGACGACTTGGATACTTGTGAAAACGGTATAAAT
Source organism: Fraxinus quadrangulata (assembly GCA_903798255.1). NCBI lineage: Eukaryota > Viridiplantae > Streptophyta > Magnoliopsida > Lamiales > Oleaceae > Fraxinus > Fraxinus quadrangulata. The sequence continues at coordinate 27,360 of CAIGRB010012711.1, forward strand.
TAGGGTTTTATGAAAGGTAATTATATTATCATCACATATTTTACTTGTTACACCACAATTTTTTTTTCACTAGCTAAAATTATTTAATTAACCAAACATTTAAATACATATTTTTTACTTTAAAACATTTTTTTTTAGACACCATGATCATTAACTTGTTTCCTATTTCTTTTCTTTATGGGGGTGCTACAACGGCGCAAATGCATAATTTGGAGTGTTTGAAAGATCATTTCTTCTTGAAAACAATCAAAATCATTTTATGCCATTTCACACATTAATGGGTAGTGAGAGAACAACTATCTTAGGTTGGGAGTGTTCCAACTACATAACTGATTATATACATAGTTAATAAATGATTTTTTACCAACCGGGGGTCCTCATTTCTGTCGATGTTTCTTGATGCTCACAGAAAAAAATGAGCTTATTTACGAGCAGATTATTGAGCTAATGGATGAGGAAGTTAGTCAAGAAGAACGAGTGGGAAAAGATGAGGAAGTTATTATTATTATTTTTTAACGGATTATGACTATCATTGTAAATTTGCCGTGGCGTATTTATTAAAATATATTTTAATTGTTTGTGTTTATAATGTGATGTAGAATAAATTTTGTAGTGATAATATAATTATCCTTTTATGAATGACGTTGTGGTGTACATAACGAGGAAACAGAAAAGATAATACTATACATTGGAGTGGTTATTCAAGTCATTTTACTTGTGTCCATTTTAATAAATAAATAAATGATATTTCAAAGGATAATTATTTTCACACCACAACTTATACAACATTTTAACTGTATTAAAGAACCCTGAATTTTACCGATTATTACATTTATGTCTCCATATTTTTCGTAACATTTGTATCGTCAATCTCCTATTAATTGACACATATTGCTTCTGATGGCAGTGTACATCGGAAAATTCAATCAACGTGCTTTAAAATAAGGTTTAAATATTTACTCACGCTTTTGTACATTTGATTGTTTTTTATTTATTTTAAAATACGGAGGACAAATAAGTTTTTTAATACTATTTTAACAGAAATTTTGGGCGAATAGCGTCTTCGGGTACAATACATGTTAATTATTTGAAGATTGATGATAAGAATGAAATGCGAAAAAAGTCAAATAAACATGATAATAAGTCAAAGTTAACAATATTTTAATACAATTAAAATATGATGCTCTTATAACGAATTATTTTAATACAATTAAAATATGATGCTCTTATAATGGATTATTGTGTCAATACATTCACCCTTAAAAAATATCTCCCTTGTAGTTTAAATTTCTGATTTGGCCATTTTCACTATGCTAAATATGAAACTTTTTTTTTTTTTTTTTTGTCAAGTCTTTTTTCACATATGATTATATTCAATATATTCGTCAAAATTAACTTTTCCATATTTTCTTAGAAATGAATAATATTGATCTAAAATATTAACATGATAGAGAAAAAGAAAAAAAGCTTTGATTTTCATTGCGTCATTCTTTATGATATATTTTAACATTACAAAAAGAAAATATAATTTTATTTACATAAATTAGACAGTATTTATTTTAGCTAATTAAAGCAATGTTCACAATAGAATAAAACATTTTAAGAAATGAGAAAATGGAAAAGGACAAACGACGATAGTTAAATATTATTGAAAATAGTCTCAAATTATATAAATACATGAAAGTAAATAAAAATTACATTTGACAAATAAGATAAAGCACATGAGACTTATCAAACATGAACACGTCACCCCTCGTAAGAATATTTGTGCCTAGTACTAGTAGTAATGATAGATGTTAGACATCTTTTCCTCGATTGGATCAAACTTGGTGAACATTTTTACATCTTTTCCTCGATTGGATCAAACTTGGTGTACATAAGTTTGACAGCATCCTCACAATAGGAGGTTGGAAGCAAGCTCTTCTACTATTGTGAGGGGATGTACACCATAAATTATGGTGTACAAAGGGTTTAACCCTTCTCTATTTACCATGCATGTTACAAAAGAGGGGTCAGTTTATGTGAACGAAATTTTGCAGATGAGTGAATTTTCCCCACGGAATCAAGTGAACTTTCTCCAGCATAATTTCCCGCTCCCAGCAAGAAAATGCAAACCCGGTATTCAGGTTTTGGATTAACAGAAAAAGAACACATTTTACATTGGCATTTCGTGACTGCTATTTATATTTTGGGGTATACCAACAAAATGTTGCTGTACAAAAATATGGAGAACAATGTTGAAGGACTAGTACAGGCCAAAACAAGAACCTTAGCCTCCATTCACCTCATCAAGCTAAGCGTCAACACAAACACAGCTAAATCTCTACCACAAGTAGTAAACAAGAAAACTTTCCTCTTTTGCCCCTCGTAGCACTTTGTCAAATTTCAAAGCAAACAAAAAAGGAAAGGGGTAAATGGAGAGGAATCAGACTATAGCAGATAGTACATTATCGATCAAGGTTGATTCCTCCTCCATGATTATTTATTAGGCAAGGGGGTGCTACAACGGCGCAAATGCATAATTTGGAGTGTTTGAAAGATCATTTCTTCTTGAAAACAATCAAAATCATTTTATGCCATTTCACACATTAATGGGTAGTGAGAGAACAACTATCTTAGGTTGGGAGTGTTCCAACTACATAACTGATTATATACATAGTTAATAAATGATTTTTTACCAACCGGGGGTCCTCATTTCTGTCGATGTTTCTTGATGCTCACAGAAAAAAATGAGCTTATTTACGAGCAGATTATTGAGCTAATGGATGAGGAAGTTAGTCAAGAAGAACGAGTGGGAAAAGATGAGGAAGTTATTAAGTATTTATTAAAATATATTTTAATTGTTGTGTGTTTATAATGTGATGTAGAATAAATTTTATAGTAATAATATAATTGTCCTTTTATGAATGACGTTGTGGTGTACATAACGAGGAAACGGGAAAGATAATGCTATACATTGGAGTGGTTATTCAAGTCATTTTACTTGTGTACATTTTAATAAATAAATAAATGATATTTCAAAGGATAGTTATTTTCACACCACAACTTATACAACATTTTAACTGTATTAAAGAACCCTGAATTTTACCTATTATTACGTTTATGTCTCCATATTTTTCGTAACATTTGTATCATCAATCTCCTATTAATTAACACATATTGCTTCTGATGGCAGTGTACATCGGAAAATTCAATCAACGTGCTTTAAAATAAGGTTTAAATATTTACTCACGCTTTTGTACATTTGATTAGTTTTTATTTATTTTAAAATACGGAGGACAAATAAGTTTTTTTATACTATTTTAACAGAAATTTTGGGCGAATAGCGTCTTCGGGTACAATACATGTTAATCTTTTGAAGATTGATGATAAGAATGAAATGCGAAAAAAGTCAAATAAACATGATAATAAGTCAAAGTTAACAATATTTTAATACAATTAAAATATGATGCTCTTATAACAGATTATTGTGTCAATACATTCGCCCTTAAAAATATTCTCCCTTGTAGTTTAAATTTCTGATTTGGCCATTTTCACTATGCTAAATATAAAACTATTTTTTTTTTTTTTTCGTTAAGTCTTTTTTCACATATGATTATATTCAATATATTCGTCAAAATTAACTTTTCCATATTAATATGATCTAAAATATTAACATGAAAGAGAGAAAAAAAACTTTGATTTTCATTGTGTCATTCTTTATGATATACTTTAACATTACAAAAAGAAAATATAATTTTATTTACATAAATTAGACAGTATTTATTTTAGCTAATTAAAGAAATGTTCGCAATAGAAAAAAACATTTTAAGAAATGAGAAAATGGAAAAGGACAAACGACGGTAGTTAAATATTATTGAAAATAGTCTCAAATTATATAAATACATGAAAGTAAATAAAAATTACATTTGACAAATAAGATAAAGCACACGAGACTTATCAAACATAAACACTTCACCCGAGTAAGAAAATTTGTGCCTAATACTAATAGTAATGATAGATGTTGGACATCTTTTCCTCGATTGGATCAAACTTGATGTACATTTTTACATCTTTCCTTGATTGGATCAAACTTGGTGTACATTCAAGTTTGACAACCCCCTCACAATAGCGGGGAGACCCGCTTCTTTTGGAAACGGGCTCCCCCACTATTGTGAGGGGATGTACACCATAAACCATGGTGTACAAAAGGTATAACCCTCCTCTATTTACCGCATGTTCCAAAAGAGGGGTCGGGTTTTGTGAACGAAATTTTGCAGATGAGTGAATTTTCCCCACGGAATCAAGTGAACTTTCTCCAGCATAATTTCCCGCTCCCAGCAAGAAAATGCAAACAGGTATTCAGGTTTTGGATTAACAGAAAAAGAAAACATTTTACTTTGGCATTTCATGACTACTATTTATATTTCGGGGTATACCAACAAAATGTTGCTGTACAAAAATATGGAGAACAATGTTGAAGGACTAGTAAGGCCAAAACAAGAACCTTTGCCTCCATTCACCTCATCAACACAAACACAGCTAAATCTCTTCCACAAGTAGTAAACAAGAAAACTTTCCTCGTTTGCCCCTCGTAGCACTTTGTCAAATTTCAAAGCAAACAAAAAAGGAAAGGGGTAAATGGAGAGGAATCAGACTATAGCAGTACATTATCGATCAAGGTTGAACCTTCCTCCATGATTATTTATTAGGCAGGAAGGATTAGCCTCTTACTTTGGCCGTCTTCGGTAGGGATACAGTATGTCATCAACAGACTCTTTTATTTGATTCCCCACTTTGCGGACGTTCTTGGCCACCCCATTTGCAACCAGGCTAGCATTTCGCTTAAACCTGTATACAATATTTGTTCTCAATATAAATTACAGTTATGGACAAAAAGAAAAATGACAACAAACAAAGGAAGCAGCTCAATTTGATTTGAATCAACCAAGTTTTTTCATGTTTTCTGCACAAGGTTGAAATAAATAGTGTTTGAACAAAGGCACAGTTTGTGCTCAAGTTCCACACTGTATATTCCAAAAAGCATGGATTATTAGACACCCAAATAGTAATTATTTCAAAAAGGTATTAGTACCTTTTTCAAAATTTTATTTATCATCAACAAGAAATTTCCCTAAACAAGAGAAATAATGTTAAATCACCAGAAACCAGAAAACAGTACAAATGACCATTCGTTCATAAATTTCATCATACCTACACACAACACATAACAAATAATAGAGCAATAATAAGTAATGACTCCTATAAAAGGCAACTAGAAACCATACCAAAGATTATTTAATCCCACAACCTCAGCCATAGGCCTCATTGGCAATAAAAGTATAATGGTATCATAAGACAGGATTCACTGTAGCACAAAGTCCATTGCAACATGATAGGACCAAGCATGTGAAGATCAACAGATTAAGATGCAGATATTTTACAAAGAGAATGGAAAATACAGTGTTTCATATGACTTTAGAGAAAGCTAGGCACATGTGATATCTATGCACTTGTACTTGTGTCAATAATTACAAGTAGATATGATTCAAATCAGGGAATTAAATCTCATTCAAAATAATTCTCAAAACTTGATGCCTCTCGTCTATTAATCTCTCCTGCTTCTCCCTTTCATAAAGATTCAACCAGAATACGGCAAAACATTTAATGCCATTCGATGTAGCATGGGATAAGAGTCCAGAGCATTATGTATCCACTATCAAACGTCGTGTAGCATATAAATAGAGATTCCACAGCATAGTTCACAAAATAAGTTGCATCCCTAAAATTTGGATGAAAGCTCCCACTGTTGCTCTACCCTGAACTCAAATCATAAATCGCTAAAATAAACCAAACACCCCACCAAGCAAACAGATCATTTTTCCTAGCTTGTTTTCTCGCCAAACAAACAGTGCTTAAGAGTAGCTTTTCTTTCCAGCAAAAAAAAATAGAAGAGTCCATCGATATTTGGTAAACCTTTTATATATTGTACTCGTCGTAATATTAAGCCCTCCTTTTACTTCGACTACTTCAATATTACAAATCTGAAGAGAAAAATATTCTATTTATCACAACTGCTTAAAATGAAACAAGAAACTCAAAATCTGCACAAAACAATTACTAGTTATCACTCAATAAAAGCAAATACATGGTTCAAGAGAAACATATATTCCTAATTAAGCTTAATTATTTCAAATTATATAGATAGTTGTTTTACTGTAGCCCTCGTGTTAAAGCGCAGTCTTTTCAGTACCCCATCCAATTTTGCTGCGAAATTATATGCTACTCACTTATAAATAGTGGCTAAATTTCAAGTTTTTAAGTCATAGCTTAATACAAAATCGATTGGAAAAGGAAGTACAAAGATATCGAGATAATATATCACATTACAATGAAGAATGTTCTCTTGAACTGTAATTTGCAGTTATTAGAAGTTGACTGCAAATACAGTACATATATTCGTGTTGACTCAAAAGAATGATATTATAAGTGTAATTGTAAATGTTAATTTGTTATTAAGCCTGGCTTTCAAGCTTTCAAGATAGACATGCTCATCAATCAAAATTTGGATATTTAGATAGAACTGACATTTTCAAGTCAGCCTAACACTAAAAACTTGATTTCAAAATGAAACTTGCCTGCTCAGGAACTCATCCCCGGTCAAATGAGTCGGTTTATGTGTTCGACGTTGTGGCAACCCATTACCATCTGCTGCAAGAGTGACAAATTTAACAGATTAGTCATAATAACTACAAGAAGATGTGCGTCCTTCCATAAAATACATCGAGAGTCACATCATGAATGCCCATACATGTTTGCATTGCTAATGAAATAAAGTGCGTCTAGAAGAGGTAGAGAGAACGGAGTTGTCCACAATAGTAGAAGTTTGCCTCGACCACTTACAAGTGCCAACAAATATTCATTCATAAAGCAAATAAAAATCTATATATACATAAGAGAAGAATCTTCATGCAGCCTTTCAACAAATATACTATGGATATACATCTCATAACAAGAATGCACTTGCTTCCTTCACAAAATAAATGTGTTTATGCACGTAGACACTGCCCATTGTATCATTTTTTTCTAATTGAAACATTATATAAACTCTAAATGCACATGCATATAAATTCTTAATACATACTAGGCCCCAAAGGCAATATTTCCATTTATTTAGCCCCTGTTTGAGCCACATTCTCATTTTCATTCTTCTACTCACTTTCAACCACACATTCTTTAATAAAATAATATTTTCCATCACATCAATAACTTTTCCATCTTTTTTAACTACACATTCTCCATCAATCTATTATTCTAAAATACATTCTTCCAAAATAATGTGGCTCAAACACACCCTTAGTTGAATTAGGGAACAGTATAACACGGGGAATTAGTAGAATAAGTTGTATAAGCTTCTAGCTATAAATAGGGAATACGGTGTTCATTTGAGGCAGACAAAAATTAGAATGAAAATGGGAGAGGCAGCCTATCGAAAGCTGGCTGTCTCCTGGTATATCATTTCTGCTCAATTGTAATATGAATCCATATCGTTTACTTTCAGTATAACACATAATTACAATACAATTCACAAAAATATATATAAAACAGCCAGCTTTCGAGAGGCTGCCTATCTCCCCCATTTTCACCTTAATTTCTGCACGCCTTGAATGAACACACCCCTTATTTATAGTTAGAAGCTTATATGATTTATTATACCAATTACTAAATTCCCATAAAGCCTCTCCCCTACTTTAACTAAATAAATAGAAATATTGCCTTTGGGGACTATCATATTCACATCCTCGACATATTGAAAGGCGTTTGTTACTGGGAATAATGTACAACCATATTCAACTTATAGTTAACTAGGTAGTCTAGAGTGCTAGTTCCAACTGTCAACCATATCTCTGGATTAAATTGCAATAGCTATTTCCTACTTAACATTTCAAAGGAAATAATTGCTTCGAAATCACCTTCTCGGTATAAGCATTTTATACGGCGAGTATTTAGTCCAAGAAGTATCGATCATGTTTATTACAGGAATAAACCTGAGACCTCTTTTTTTCCCCACCTCTTTTTTTCCCCACTATGTAAAAGAGAGATTTCGTATTCACCATATTGGTAAATTAAAATTGACTGCTGCCACAAATTGTTAGTCAAAACAGGGGCTGTAATTGGTAACTAATAAGATGAAGCTGCAGTACATTGCTATGCCATTTATGTCAAAGCTTATTTCAAAAGGCAGTCTACTCCCCAACCGAAAACATATTAAGAGAATGTAAATAAATACAAATATAAGCAATGGAAGATAATGATTCCACAGTATACGTGGCAATTCAAAAATCAGCAACCAACTTTTTTAGGATGGTGCTCGTGTGTGTTGGGGGAGTGGACAGAGCTATAAAAAGGCAAAAATGAACAACGAGAAGACTAGCATATTAACTTTTCATTTTACTATTTTTATGGTTGAGAATTTTTGCTTACAATAGGGTCCCATCAAAAGTTGACGTTGACTTCACATTTGTTTATATAGTAATGCAAAAGGCCACATGGTTATGTTCTTTCACAAATAAAACAGAAATAGATTAGTTCATAGCAGTCATGCTAAGACTAGTACATGAAATGTAAATTCAGTCAAGGTACAACTCTACAAGTATATGCAAAGACATATAGAACTTGAAGGTTACGAAAGCCAACAATGAGCCATCTTAATGATCAAGCTCAACCAGTTCACCACAAGGAGGAAGCTGGACTTAAATTCTAATCCAAAAAGGCCCCGAAAATGGCAATTATTTTATTCACCAAGCTTTATCTCTCTTTTATTTTATTTATGCAATTATTTTATTTTAATTATCTGTAGTCTCTAAAAATATAGAAGAAAAGGGGAAAGTAGAGAGCGAAGTGATTTTTCAAATTGGGGCAAATATCTGTGTTCGTCTATTTGCAATGATGTTACTCATTGGATCAAGGATGCCAGGTTGACTGGAGGAATTTAGATATAATAAAAGAACTCCTATGAGATTAAAAATGAAAATTCATTACTACTTCAAGCACACAAAATATTCCGTGAACAGACGCTAGGCCATTAACAATACTAACACCTAGTTCGAAACATATATAACTTGAACCTGGCTACTTCAACCACTAGATCATAGAATGGTGCAAAATCTTCATTTGGAAATCTATAACAAATCTACTGCTCATACATAAATCATTAAATCCCACATACCAATTGCACATCGTAAAAATCTACATTAGAAAGAAAAGAAAAGGACATTTACCTTCTCTATTATGAGCGGGAGCGGGAGCGGGAGCGGGAGCGGGAGCAGGAGCACTTCGATCTACAATAACCTGAGCAAAAGTCTCAAAGATGTCAACAAAGATCACAGATGGGATTAAGAAGACACGAGGAGGCGAGAAAACACTGAAACCAGAAAACTTCACGTGGTAAATAACACCTTCAACAGGATGGGATTAAACCTACTGGAGTTTTATGTCCAGAATAATGCCATTTATTGCATTAGATATTCACCATCCATGTGGAGCACACATGGAGATTGAAAGATACTATTTACTTGTGATTTGTGGTAGTCAAAAAATGTTCAAAAAATTGACATTCAATGAAATGTTTGTGTTTCTTTAGATTGAACAGAGAAGAACAAAGAAACTGGAAAAGTAAGGATCGAGTATTTATTATAATCTTAAGCATCCTATGAGGCAAATAAAATGAAACTCAAAGCATATGCAGATAGGACGAATGGGGAGATGCTAACCTCAAGGCCAAAACAAACTGGCAATTCTGTTTGCATCTCTTGTCCATCAGCGACCTGCTTTTTCCGGTCAGTGTAAAGGGAATAACCAACACAAGCATATCTGAAATCTCTGAGGCTTCTAACTTTTTTAGAAGCTTCCATCTCAGATTCTCCAACAATATATGGCGGTACTAGTCATCAAACATGGAATCAGTACTCACCCAATGTATTTCCATCCTTTTTTTTTTTTTTTAATTCAGAATTTCGAAAATTAAAAATTCTAGCCAAAACAGTCGAGGCATAATATTTTTCTACATATATATAAGTAATTAGAGGGAAATACAGCATTCAAGTAAATCAAATATCACCATCACAATCAAAAAATTGCACACGAAAATAATGAAAAATCCCAAAATAATAAATTATCGATCACAAAAATATAATCATGGAGAATAATTATTCATTTATCAGGAAAACCCCAGAAAAATTCAAGGGTAAATAGGGTTACCATTGGGAAGAGAACGAGAGAGACCAACGCAAAGAGGGTTTCGAGAATCGGCTTTGAAATGGGACGTGTAATAAAGGCAACCTTTACAAGACTTCCCCGTATGAATATTTGCATTTGTATTCTTTGAAGAAGATGTTGAAAATTGTCCTCTCAGTTGATTCGTATCCTCCATCTTGTGGTTGATTGATTCGTTTGACGTTTCTACGTCCAAATCCAATCCAATTTTTGGATTTCCCTCCTCTTCTTCACCCATTTTTCTTCTCTGGTTCCCTCGTGAGGAAATACCGAATACCGAGTTTTCCTATTCGGTATGACTATTGGGCCAGCAATCCGCTCGGATTTCTTTTTCTTTTTTTATTTTATCCCCTTCCATGAACTCTTATGTAAGGGCTCGTCTGTCGTTCATTATTAAGTTGAAAATAGAGTAATGAATAGTATTTATTTGAGAATATACGATTAAAATTTAAAATAATTTTATTGATTTGTGTGTAAAATATTTTATTTGGTGAATGTGTGGTGGAGAATCTTACTGTAGTAAACAATATTTTAGATTAATGGTAGACAAACAGAAGCTAAGATTTGTTGGCTTTGTTTTGAATAGTGCCCCAAGTTTGGGTTTATGAAATTGGAGGAAAAACAGGGAAGGGATTTGATCTCTTTAACTCCAGACCATTAGAATTAGACCCACCTCAAAAGATTGTTCAATGGTGCTGAATGTAAAAAGATATGATGGGCACTCATCACGCCATACCATGATTTTCTAAGCTCATTTTTAGCTATTCAAACATCGAACATGAGGTTATGCTAACGACTATTTGCAGTAGACAATGTCTAAGTGGCCACATGAATCCACAAGGACTTATCCTTCATCTAGATGAAATTTACCCAACAAAACTTTTATCTTATTCACTTTCAACCATGTAACCATGTTTTAATATTTTTCTTCTGAGCAGTATTATTAGGCTAATTGGATGGTGTTACAGGATGTAATTAGGTGTATCTAATTACCTTAATTCTATGTTCCTAATTTACTTAGTTTCCTAAGATAGTTTCCTAGTTTTTTTTATGTATATATAGATATTCTTTTTCCAATGAATAATAGAATCTTTTCCCATATCAATTAACATGGTATCAAAGCAACTAGGGTTGCAAATTTTTTTTGGGGAAAATTGCATAAACACAAATTAGGGTTTAGTGTATTTTAGGGTTCCATTTTTGGTAACCCTATTTGGAGTAATTTTTTTTCTTACCGCCTGCCCAGAACGGAACCCAATCGTCGATCGGTGTTTCCCCGGCGTTCGAAGTCCGTCCTCGTTGTTCCTCGGCGTCCGAGTCCATTCGCGACAGCTCCCCGCCGCCGCATCTGTCTGCGACATCTCTCGGCATCTTCGTCTGGCTAGCGGTCTTCTCCAGTTGCTTCCCTCTGCTTTTCCGGTGGATCTGGGTTTGGTTTAGATCAGTTGGCTACTGGGCTTTGCGGATTTGTGCTTGTCAAGGTTTGTTCTTGTTGCCTTGTTGAGATTCTTTGTTTTACCTTTGGGTTTGCTGCCTTATATCTCTATTTGGGAGCTATGGCTAAGAAGAAATCCATAGTTATGTCCGATATGGTGCCTATGATGTCTAAAATCACGGACCATAAGCTAAATGGCTTGAATTATTTGGATTGGAGCAAGACCGTTCGACTTTATCTCCGGAGTATTGACAAAGATACTCATTTGACTGATGATCTTCCTACATATGATTCACAGAAGACGTGGCTTAGAGAGGATGCTTGCTTATTTTTGCATATTCGAAATTCTATTGATAGCGAGGTAATTGGCGTGATCAATCACTGTGAATTTGTTAAAGCATTAATAGATTATTTGGATTTCTTGTATTCTGGTAAAAGCACTCTTTCTTGCATGTATGAGGTATGCAAAGCATTTTATCGTGCAGAAAAACAAGATCAGTCTCTTACAAATTATTTTATGGCTTTTAAGAAGACGTATGAGGAACTTAATATGTTATTGCCCTTTAGCCCTAATGTGAAGGTTCAACAACAACAACGAGAAGAAATGGCTACCATGAGTTTCCTTGCTTGCCTTCCCTCTAACTTTGAGACTGCTAAGTCACAGGTTCTTTCTGGTTCTGAGATTTCCTCCCTACATGAAGTATTTAGCCGAGTACTCCGCAAAGAAGGTACTCCGCATGTTCAACTCAGTGGTGCTTTGGTGAGTCAAAATAATAATTATGAGCCTGGGAAATCAACCAATCAGAGTGGAAACAAAGGAAGAGGCTCACACGTACTTGATACTAGGCCACTGGGTTCTAGAGGAATTGTGTGCCATTACTGTCACAAGCCGGGACATACGAAGCGCGATTGTAGAAAGCTTCAGTACAAGAATCAGAAAGGTCACTTGGCCCATATTGCATCCACTAATGATAATTTTGAGAAATCGATTCTTATTCTGCAGATGAATTTGCCAACTTCTCACGGTATCAAGAATCACTACAGTCTTCATCTCCTTCTGTCATGGCTATTGCTGATTCAGGTAAATCAAATGCGTGCCTTCTTTCCTCATCCTCCAAATGGGTCATTGATTCTGGTGTCACGGATCATATAACAGGTATTTCTGGTCTTTTTTCTATTTTTAAATCACACACTTCCACTTCTACCGTTATTTTAGCCAATGGATCACCATCTTGTGTTCGTGGGTCTGGCACAATTACTCCTACCCCTCTATTTCCTCTGTTGTCTGTTTTACATTTACCCAATTTATCCTTTAATTTGATCTCTGTAAGCCATCTTACTCGCAATCTTAATTGATGTATCTCATTTTTTCCTGATCATATGTAAGTCAGCTTACTCGCACTCTTAACTGTTGTATCTCATTTTTTCTTGATCATTGCTTATTTCAGGATCTTATGACGAAATAGATTATTGGTAAAGGACATGTGTCTGGAGGCCTCTACATTCTTGACACACCAATACCTACATTTGTTGCTTGCTCTGGTTTAATCTCTTCCTTCGAGGCACATTGTCAATTGAGTCATCTATCTCTTCATTTGCTCAAGAAGCTTTATCCACAGTTTAGTAAGGTGTCTTCATTAGATTGTGAGTCGTGTCGATTTGCAAAGCACCATCGTCTTAGTTCTAGTCCTAAAGTCAATAAATGTGCCGATGTTCCTTTTGAATTAGTTTATTCTGATATTTAGGGTCCTTGTCCTATTTTGTGTAAACCTGGATTTAAGTATTTTGTTACTTTTGTGGATGATTATTCTCGTGTCACTTGGTTATATTTTATGAAAAGTCGTTCTGAGTTATTTTATCTTTTTTGTGCATTTTGTGCTGAGATTAAAACTCAATTTAATGTTTCGATTCGTACTTTATGAAGTGATAATGCCAAAGAGTATACGTCCGCTTTATTTTAATCTTATATGGCCCAAAATGGCATGCTTCATGAAACTTCCTAATTTTATACTCCATCTCAAAATGGAGTGGCAGAACGTAAGAATAGACATCTTCTTGAAACTTCACAAGCCCTATTATTTCAAATGAATGTTCCTAAAATCTTTTAGACCAATGCCGTTTCAACAGTTTGTTTTCTAATTAATCGCATGCCATCATATGTTCTTCATGGTGAGATCCCTTACAAAACCCTCTTTGTCAATAAGACATTATTTCCTGTTGAACCTAAGATATTTGATAGCACTTGTTTTGTTCGGGATATTCATCGACATGTCACTAAATTAGATCCTCGGTCTTTGAAGTATATCTTCCATAGCTATTCTCGTCTTCAAAAAGGTTATCGATGTTATTGTCCTGATCTTGACAAATATCTTGTGTCAATTGATGTTACATTCATGGAAGCAACACCATATTTTCCATCTTCTCCTCTTCCCGCACGATAGGGGGAGGATGATGATTTGTTAGTCTATTCTATCACATCCTCTGAACCTGTCTCAGAACCAGTTCCTATCAAGCCTCCTATTATTCACATCTACTACAGGCATAAAGCTCCTGATTCATGTCCTGCACATGCTCCTTCGTCATCAGATCCCGTTCTGAGCGATGATCTTCCAATCGCGTAACGCAAAGGTACACGCCAATGTACTTATCCTATTTCTTCTTTTGTGTCTTATAATTGCTTGTCGTCTTCCTCTCATGGTTTTATTGCATGCCTTGATTCTGTCTCTATTCCTAAATCTATTCATGAGGCCATCTCTCATCCTGGTTGGCATCGTGCAATGATAGGGGAATGAATGCTTTAGATGAAAATGGTACTTGAGACTTGGTCAATTTACCTTTAGGGAAACGGCTATAGGATGCAAGTGGGTGTTCACGGTGAAGGTAAATCCAGAAGGGTCAGTTGCTCGATTGAAAGCATGTCTTGTCGCTAAGGGATATGCTCAGACTTATGGGATGGACTATTCTGACACTTTTTCTTTTGTTGCTAAATTGACATCTGTTTGGTTGTTCATTTCTCTAGCAACTACTCATCATTGGCTTTTGCATCAACTTGATATCAAGAATACTTTTCTTCATGGTGATCTTCAAGAGGAGGTGTATATGGAGCAACATCCTAGTTTTGTTGCTCAGGAGGAGTCTGGGCAAGTTTGTCACCTTCAAAATCTCTGTATGATTTGAAGCAGTGCTTGGTTTGAAAATTTTAGTCAAGCTGTTGAAAAGTTTGGTATGATGAAAAGTAAGTCTGACCACTCTGTATTCTACAAACAATCGAAAGCTGGTATCATTCTTTTAGTTGTGTACGTGGATGACATTGTCATTACTGGAAGTGATGCTAAGGGAATCTTATCACTTAAGTCTTTCCTTCATACTCAGTTTCACACGAAAGACTTAGGTAGACTACAGTACTTCTTGGGTGTTGAAGTTAGAAGGAGTAAAAAAGGTATCTTTATATCTCCGCGAAAATATGTCCTTAGGGTGTTGAAGTCACAAGGAGTAAAAAGGGTATCTTTTTATCTTAGAGAAAATATGTCATTGACTTATTAAATGAGACAGAAAAATTGGGGGCAAAGTCATGTAGTGCTCCAATGACTCCAAACATGCATCTTACAGTGAACTAATTGAAGATCCTGAGAGATATAGAAGATTAGTAGGAAAGCTGAATTATCTTACAGTGACTCGTCCAGATATTGCATTTCCTGTCAGTGTTGTTAGTCAGTTTATGTCATCTCCAATAGTTCATCATTGGGCAGCTTTAGAATAAATTGTGTGTTATTTGAAATGAGCACCCGGACATGGTATCTTGTATGCAAATCATGGGCACACTCATATTGAATGTTTTTCAGATGTAGATTGGGCAGGTTTCAAAGTGGATAGAAGGTCCACATCAGATTATTGTGTCTTCGTTGGAGGAAATATGATCTCATGGAAGAGTAAGAAGCAGAACGTTGTGTCACGATCGAGTGCAGAGTCAGAATATAGGGCTATGGCACAGTCTATGTGTGAGATAATGTGGATATATCAGCTCTTGACTGAAATAGGTCTTAAAACTTCAGTTCCAGCAAAATTGTGGTGTGATAACCAAACTGCCCCTCATATTGCATCTAATCATGTGTTTTATGAGCGAACTAAGCACATTAAAATTAATTGTCATTTTGTTCGCGAGAAAATTCAACAAGGTGAGATCTCTACAAGGTATGTGAAGATTGGAGAACAATTAGGGGATATTTTCACGAAAACTCTGAATGTGATTCGAGTTGCTTATCTTTGTAACAAGTTGGGTATGATTAATATCTATTCTCCAATTTGAGGGAGAGTGTTACAGGCTGTAATTAGGTGTATCTAATTACCTTAATTCTAGGTTCCTAATTTACTTAGTTTCCTAAGATAGTTTCCTAGTTTTTTTGTGTATATATAGGTATTCTTTTTCTAATGAATAATATAATCTTTTCCCATATCAATTAATAGATGGCAACCAACATAATAAACTTTTTATCTCCGACAAGATAAGACATAGATTTGGTTTTGAAAGTCCAAGATCGATATGCAACCCAAGGCACAAGGGTAGATATAACCCCCCAACCTCGACCCTCGTAGCTCGACATTTAGCTTGAGCCTAGGTATCCCAAGCTAAGTAAAGAGATCAAGATGCACAGTTCGATCTCAACCTCTCCATCTATGGTATACTACTAGGACTTTAATACTCCAACATTGAGTAAAATCATTTTTTTTTTCTGTCATAGCTTTGTTGGTATTCTACATTTAATGATATTCTAACTTTATAAATTTTAAAACTTAAAATATATTAATTTTTTTTTCTTTTTAATAACAACAATGAATATATTGTCTTAGATTATAGTAAATAATATTTAATAAAGCAAAAATAAACAATTGTATATAGGGACCTAAAGCTCATATTTCATAAACAATTTATATAGCCTGATAGTGATATCACCACCAATTACTATTGACCAAACATCTAAACATAAAAGAGTTTTATCGTACTTCGAAAAAATTTCATAATAATGTGCATCATACTTTCGTGTTAGTGTAGAAAAGTATACTACTAGCATCATTGACACTAAAAGTTCTACATATTGAGACATTTTATGTTTATGAAAGTCAAACATTATTCGTTTTACATTCTACTTTATCAATTATCATTGTTTATTAAGCAAAAATTAAGGGACCCAAAGATATATTTTTCTTTCATTAAAGATGGCATAATAATTTTTTTCCTCTACAAGTAGTGTCATTTCATTATAAGACATGTCCTTTAACCTAAAAGACACCTACCTCGCTGGGAAAAAAAAATGATGCAATTTGAAAAAATAGATGCGTTCGTAGATATATTCTTCATAAAATACATTTATTTATACTGGAACACTAAATGCGCAATGCTAGCAACTCTATTCCCAATGGAGCGTTTCAGGCAACAATACAATGTGTATATAACTCGAAAGAGTGGTGCCATTTAACACCATTGATAATACAACACCAATTTAGGGGACGCTAAATGTTATTAAATGAGATGAACAATTAAATGAGTCACATGATTCCATCTTTCATTGAGCCAATTACATGATGACACTTAGACTAATGTTTTAATCCCACTGGTTCCAGATAGCATTATTAAACTCAAAATAACTAGTAAACAAAATTAAACGAAAAAAAAAAAATTTGAGAAGAGGGTGGATCTACTGAATTTCTTGTATGGGAACTCCAGCATCTATTTTGCACTTTCACAGACACATACTTGATCTCCTCAGTAATATGAACTAGTAAAGATCTTCAATATTACCACCTGTTTACCTGTTTCATTTGGTGATTCTTGTGAAAAATACAAACCATAATCATAAATCAAACAAAGGAGAAGAAGAACCAAAAGAGGAAGAAGAGAGAAACCAATTCTAGAGCCTCCAAAATTAGGGCAAATTGTAAAGATACAAATGAGTTTATATACTACAAAACAAAGGAAATATAAAAGACAAAACTAGCATTAACCTAATATATTTATTACGTTAACATTCTCCCTCAAAACTCACAATGCTACAATAAGAAGCAACGAGAGTTTGTCAAGCAAAAAACGAAAATGATGAATCGGATGTGACTTCGTGAAGAAGTTAGCAAATTGCAACGATGAAGAGATAAAATGTAGGGAAATAGTGCCAGTCTGCAGAAATCAAATCTTCAAAAATCCTAGTATTTCAATGAAGCCGAACAAATAACTCAAAGTTGATGATAATGAAAAAGCATCATCCACCAGTCTAACCAAATCGATGCAAATTTCAAATTAACTGGATGCAAATTTCAAATTTCAGATATACCGAACCAACACCAAATCAAATTCCAGATGAACGGACATGTACCAAACCAAATTCCAAATAAACTGGACATACTAAACCAAATTCTCAATCCCGTGAACCGGGCATATACCAATTCAAATTCTCAATCCCGTGAACCGGGCATATACCTAACCAAATTTACAATCCCATGAACTGGGCATATACTACACC
Organism: Fraxinus quadrangulata; assembly: GCA_903798255.1. NCBI lineage: Eukaryota > Viridiplantae > Streptophyta > Magnoliopsida > Lamiales > Oleaceae > Fraxinus > Fraxinus quadrangulata. The sequence continues at coordinate 45,561 of CAIGRB010012711.1, forward strand.
AAATTTCAGATTACCTACTATAACCAAAAGCTTAAAGAAAAAACTCCAAACAAGTTTAAGAGGAGAAAACACCCAACTCCGAACAAAAGCCACCAACAACAACTCTCGCGGCCCAAAAGCAAAACACCGAATAACCAACAAAACCCATGGCTGAAATCAAAATTTTCGACCCACACAAGCTAACAATCCACAATAAAATCAAACCAATTAAATAACTGGTTCAATTACTCCAATAAGATAAAATAAGACAGCAAATAAATCAAATAACAGTCCAAGCCCAATAAGATAGTCCAACAACGGTAACCCAACTAAATAATCCGAAGAATATTTTAATCCAACCCAACAAAGGAAAGCCCAAACAACACCTAATCCAATAACCTTAATCCATCAATCCATATACAAGCCCACTTAAATACTATTCATCCAATACCCATAACAACAACCCAATGCCCAGGCCCATTATCGCAAAATACCTAATTAGCCCAAACCTAATGCCAAAAATCACATTCTTACAAACAACCCTATTGGTATTACTGCCTCTACTCTTTTCAACCGTTGTACCCCAGATTTTCTTGGAAAGATCAAAAGTCGTGCATTCATGAGGCTTGGAGAAAACAGGGTCCTCACCATTCTCACATTTCTCCACAGCATTAAAATCTCTTTTTCATCCTGCTAATCTTACTACTCATTTGCACCATAGAAATAACCACTTGTAATTTTTTCTTAATATAATAATTAAAAAAAAGCAGACATGCCTGCATATGGATCAACACCTTTTTGGCTTTTGAAGTTAATCATACCTTTAAGAAGAACAATCTCATCCTCCTCCATCCACGGCCTCATAATACATCATCCACCTCCAGAAGTGGCAGAAACAGAAGTAGGAGCAGACGTTTTCTCAACAGTTTTCAGCTTTTTCTTGCTCCTTGAAGAATCTTCACTATTGATATCCCCTTGTCCGGCACGTTCGGTAGAGGGGGCTGCCTGCTTAGAGATAGGCTGCAGTTGGAACTGAGAAGGAGAGGAGTCTGATTCGGGTTCAGAATCCGACCCATCTTCCTCTTCGTTTCTTGAATGTGATTTGGGTGGTGGGGTTTTGGCTCTTTTTCTTCATATCCTTCAGATTCTTCTCCTTCTTCAGATGATCCTTCATCCTCATCCTCTTCTCCTCCTCCAGAAGATTCTTCTTTTTGTTCTGGTTCTTCAGAAGATGATTCTACTAACAAATACTAAATAAAATACCTCCAACAAATGAAAAGAACATATAAAAAACTTGGGTTGGATTTTGGTGCGCATGACCTGAGGCTACTGTATAACCGGCAGTTGTGGGGATTTGTGAATGCAAGAACGGAGAAATCGCTCCATACCCGGCACACTTGTTACCATTAAATCCATCTCTTTCTTTTTCCAATATGTATAGCCAGGAACATATTACTAGCCGGACGAGCGGCTCAAGGCTACTCGTCGGGAACGAAATTCAAAGATTATGTACTACTGCTCTGATACTTTGTAAAAAACACAAACCATAATGTTAAATCAAACAAAAGAAAAGAAGAACCAAAAGAGGAATAAGAGAAACCAATTATAAAGCCTCCAAAAATAGGGAAAATTGTAAAGATACAAATAAATTTATATAATACAAAACAAAGGAAATATAAAAGGCAAAACTACCCTTAACCTAATATATTTATTAGGTTAACAATTCTTATGCTTAATACTATGCAAAGAACAAGGGTAAATTGAAATTGATAGAACTACCAAGCCGTAACTAATGAAATATCATTGGTTCAAGAATACACGAGCTAATTACTGTAACACTTATAATTAGATCCAAACCTCCATTTCTGACAAGTGACTAGAATGAAACCTCTGATGCAATTACACTCCATGCCAGAAGTTCAGCACAAACTACGTTTTAACAGCGGGAGGAGGATAACAAGTTTCCAGTTCGAGCTGTTCTAGGATTTCCTGGGTATTCCAAAGATATGAGGAGTGACCCTCAATTATGCTAGTCACGTTTACCTGTCAAAAACAATGGAGAGCCACAATAAGACAAAAAATGAAATCCCTAACATATGTTATGCTGTGTTGACCTGCATTACGAATAATATTTACATTCAATTCCAGGCACATCCACTGGTTGAATTCCCGCCAATCCTCGTGTCAGAAGACTGTTATAGGCAAATGGCAACATCGAAAATCAATAAGCAAAAAGAATGGACAACAAAATTCACTTCTTCTTTTGTATGTGATAATACTATTGACACCATTAGGCACATATCTCAATTCAAAAAGCAAGATGTGATCTACCTATCAATTTCACAATCCTAACATTTCATAGCAGATTTAAGAGTTGTATACTTGGCACGAAACGCAATTCCAAGTATCCAATCGTTAGTAGAATATGCGTTCACAAACCTCCCAGCCACCACCTGCATAATAGAGAATGTTAAACATATGCAATAACAGATGTATATGTTCCTATTCTTGATACAATATCAATATTTGTGAATATTAGTGCAGAAGGTAAAGAAATAATGCCTTCTGAGTAGCTTCCCAGTTCATATCTTTAATTGAAATGGGTGCTCCAAGTAGAACAACTCTTTCCACAAGTCCAGCTGACAAAAATAGTTGGAGTGAATCAGTATTTTAGAATACAAAAAAAGAGATTTTCTTTGGGCGGTGGAGCTCCCACCTAAAAAGTTAAGCAGGCGACATTAATTTTTCTCTGAGGCTTACCACATGAATTGCTTAATTTACTATTGGCAGTGGGAGTCCATAAATGTTAATCCAATGACATGTGCCTATTCTAATGCCATACCGAATCAACATTTTATCTAAAACCTAAGTTGTCAAAAAGGGTACGATTTACTCATTGACGCCTTCAACTCGGGGTTGGGGGTGGAAGGAGTGTTGTGTACTAGAAGTCATCAGAATAATAGGACCCATGTTTATATATGAAAAGAAGTCAAGTTTGCAATGCAGAAAGAATTTATACGCTATAGGAATTTCCAGAATCATTTGTTTGAATTCTTAAATCTGGCGGTACTTCTTTGTTAATTTGATGGTCCAGGGTTGGGAAATAAAAGAGGCTCCAAGAAAAGGCTGCCTTTGTTTGGTGCTCATTCTTCAACTCCAAAGTAGAAAAAAAATTATCAAAAATGGTGGCTGAATTTGAAGTGTAACGGTCAAATAATATATTCTTTTGGTGAAAGAATGAGCTCCAAACAGGGGCTAATCTTGTAATTTTCTATGACCAAGAGAGCATTTGGCGCGAAGAAGTAAATCCCAAATGTTAAGCTTATTCTGAGGTTTGGAGTTTCAACATCTAGAGACAACACTATGAGATATTTCAGTACAAAGCTAGCAATAAGGTAAAATCCCATGTCAAGTACTAAATTGTAACTAAACGGAAGAAATAGATCGATCGTTCCTAGCATTTCATTCTGTCACAAACTTCGAGCCATTACCCGTTCTCTGTTTATGGTAGCTTGTTGAAGGAACTGTACAGACTACTGGTACATTACTTGCCTAATAATTCCTTAAGTGTTGTGAGTCCATGTTGCCAGGTTCTAGCTATCCAATCCTCAGAAATTGTTCACGTTCCTTCTAACTGATGCGGGTAAAGGTGTTTCCAATTTCCCACTCAAATCACTAACATCCCATCTAAGTACAAAAACCTTAATTTAAAGGCTCGAGTACCAATGTCAGCGATCTAATGCTTTGACTAAGGTATGAAAAAATAGATACTTATTTTAAGCATGAATCGTAGACGATTGATAGACCAAATAAAGGGACACATACCATGCCAAACAGAAACACATTCGAGCGTATTTAACATCTTGTTTAATTTGCCTTATTGTAAATGAGCATGCGACTGGCACATTATAAAAGAATTGGGCTCCTACATTAGGGGGACATGTTAAAAATATAAATAGATGAATATGTTTCGCCTTTCTTTACACTCTTAAGAGCCTTAACTTTTTCTGGTCTTTAATTTTAGGATGGGGCAAATAAACTGTGCCATAGATTAGTGGGTCAGCTTAAAGGTGTTACCACTATTTTCACTTTCAGCCAAAATCTGGAGACAACTGAAAATAACTCTTGCACCAAGTGAGAAACCTACAAGTGTCCCAGGCCTGGAAAATTTGATTGAACAACCGGAAATGAAAATTGGAGGAACAGTAAACTCTAAGTTCGAATGTAATTAAATAAGAATAATCACAATTTCCTCTTTTCCACTGGCATGCCTATGTCCTTGCAACTCCTTTAACAATACTTCAGCAAGCAGTTTTCCAGCCTTATCAGATCTAAACAAAATGGAATCAAATAAGGTAACTCTAAACATGGACAACATTACAATATAAGAAAGAGACGCAGAATCCTTGCTACACATCATACAGCTGCAACACAAAAAAATAAAAATAAAAATAATTCAGACTTTTTCAGAAAATGCTTTGCCTATCCACCCCTGAGGAAATGTTATCAGAGATGATAACTGAAACAAATCGTTTCTCAACTAACAATTTAGGTTTTATTGTTAAATATCCTAGATCAAGCAGATCTAAGTACACATGTCCGTCTATCACAAACATTCAGTTTCAATGGAAATTAATTTTTGAACAGCTTATTTCCCTTCTCGACATTGGTATCTTATTGGTAATCAAGTGACTAGGAAAACCTGTCCACAGTAATTGCCCATTTGCTATCAATAAAGTCAGTAAGAGTAAGTAATGGTGTTGGCCAAGCAAATGCTGTTACAAGTGTGCCTAGTACAGTTATCATGACACCTTGCTTCATCATTTCCGTGGCAATTTCTGCAGCAAGTATTCATGTTTATGTCATTGCACACTCCAGGGGAGGTAGCTAGTTAATGCATTATATTCAACTACAAGGACAAAATCTTTTACTTGAAGTAAGCCAGTCTTGAATTCCAGTGCTTTTAGAAATTAGATTCTTAGACTCCCACTGCAGTGCATACCTAAGAAATATAAAGAAACGACAGCGTCATAAAACATGTTCAGAAGAATACAATTCTGTAACATTACTGACAGTGAAATCATGAAGCCAGGGAACTGTAACCCGTCAATGTTCAAGTATACATTTGGTAAGGAGACATGCAACATCATCACCAAGGAATTTCACTGGACAAATTTTCAAATATTCAAAAGAATAATATGATGGTGTTAACTTCACTTGCTTTGCCCAACTACCACGGCAGCCCAGACCTCAACAAGAGAAGATTCATAACATTGATAATATCAGTTGTAGCACTAAAATATGTAGGAAAAGACCTCAACAAGAGAAGGTACAAGCCAGACCTCTCCAAGTTATCATGTTGTCCTTCCCAAGGTCTTACAAAATTGTCCTCAAAAAAAAAATTCGGACACCAAGATCTCAACTGCTAGCCGCTGACAAAGTAAGCTTAAACTGAGGAAATACAAAAAATGCACGTGCCTACAAACACACGTGTTTCCACTTTATAAGAAACTGAAAAGAAAATAGTGCAGAAGTTTTCTACATGGACTGTAATATCCTATTAATCAAATTAAACAAGCTACCAGGGATCAAAAGGTATGACAATGTATCCAAACTTCTTTTCTTTTTCCTATTAGGCAAGGCTTTAAAACTCACTCCTTGGTTATGATTTTCCCCTATCGCTTTGAAGTCAAATTCATCAACATCTCCAATTCTCCTAGCCATTTTACTACGTGTAAGTCCAGCTCCAGCAGCTTGGTCAATGAAGTAGCAGAGAGAAATATGATTAAACAGCATAAAAATCTGATTTTTTTTCAGATGGATTGAGGTCATTAAAATTGTCATTTCATGGCATGAAGAGCATAGCAGCAGTAATAGCTCATCACAAACTTTACACTAAGATACTTAACAAGAAAATTCAGACAGATATTTTGCTATCCTACCAATTCATCTACGGACTCACCACCAAAAGATGCGGCAACTGCAACAGAACCTGCAACACTTCCTGCGGCAGTGGCAATAGAAGCAAGCCCACTTGCTCCAATCACAGGGACTATAGTTCCTAGTGTGGGTGCTAAAGCACCAAATCCTGCAGCAATAGCTGGAGCAGCTAAACCTGATGTAGAGAGACATGTGAGAGAGTAAATATGTATATTTCATTAACTTGTTTGCTTTGACCAAAAATAACTGAGCTTGTTCTTGGAATATGTCCAAATGCACAAACAATCCAGGAAGGTAAAAAGTATCATATCGCCAGTAGTTGCCATTAAGGTTCCTCCAGTTAATGCAGCAGCACCTATGATAACTGCACGTTTCCCCGTAGCCAATGAGCTTTTTGGAGATTGGGTTTCTTCCTCTGATTCTTCCTCTTTTAGTAGTACCATTGCAGAACAAGAAACCATGATCTCCATGGCTTCCTGATCAGACATAATTACTTGAGTAGTGACAAGATGCAAAACAGATCCAAAATCATGACTAAAAGCTTACAAAAAATTGTAAGTTGGGATCATCTTCTCAACAGCAATATAATGCTCCACGTGAAAGTTTGACAAATTGTGTCAGGTTTTAATTGTGTCAGGTTTTAATAGGCATAGACATTTATCGGATATAGTACTTCTTAGTAGTTATTTCTCTTAAAGATGGATCATAAAGAAAGACGTAACATCTTTGAAGAAGAATACAGGAAAAAAATGACTTGGTCACTTAACCCTAAATCATAATCAAAAACTATGTCGAGTCACATTTGCTTTCTTTATTTCGACAAAGCATTGAGCATCAACACCAACCTTGGTTATATTCCGCAATATTTTAGAAGATTTTTACTACATATAAAAGAGAGATCCCACTACTAAGGCCCTATTTGACATCCATTAAATCAAAACTCATTTTCAACCACATATTCACACAATAAAATGCGGAACATATCTAATTCATTGAGAAGGATTCTTTAATACTTAATCTTGATTCTGGATCTTGAATCTTGATTATTGGCTCCTTTGATTATTTAATTCTTGTTCTTGGTTTTGTTTCTTGATCCATAGTTTTGATTCTTGAATTCATTCTTATTTATTCTTGATTGTATATTGTCTGTTCTTGATTGTCGATTTTTTTCTCTCTCTTCAATATGTTTTCTCTTTTATTCTTGTGTTGATGGGATGATACAAAGAATGAGTTGCATATAGATTGAAGATCTAACCTTATATATAGTTTCCATATGTATTTGGTCCATCGTCGAATACAACTTCAATTGATTTGATCTCTACATATATAATCTGGCTCACACTTTATTTAGTTATCAAAAACCCAATTACTTAATTCTTTAGTAAATCACTTTAATTTTAAGCTTAACTTTAAAATAGCCTTTTATACACAATTAATTTGAATGTCGACCACGTGACAAATTAAATATTTTCCCAGCACCTTATCTTTATTAGCAACATGTCTCTTCATTGTAATCTCAAGTAGCAAAACTCCACGAGTTGTAATGATATACACTTGCGCTCTAGGGTTGGTCTAGTACTACTGGGTAATGTACCATGTGGTCTTTTTCGTACGACTCTAGGCAACTAACCCACCAGGTTCTCCCTATTTTTTTTATTGATGCAGGCATGCAGCCTAATTCAGGAAATTCTATTGGATCTTATGGACATAGATCAGTCCTTTGCATGATCTAATTAGTGGTCTGATAAGCATTTGAACATTGACCAACAAGAAAATTGGGTGATTCGGCTACGATGGATTATATAAGTTGGGGTACGGTTATTCTAGTACATCTAAAAATTTCGCAAATATTTGGCTCGGAATGTAGATCGTAAAAATAAGCTTCTGGCATTGACCATTTAGTGATTTCTTCCACAATTCAGACCGGACTTGAAAAATGGACTGCATTGACTGAATGTTTCATTAAAAGACTACACTTTCTTACTACCGGAGATGTCTGGAGATAAAAGTTGTGAAAGCATCAACTTCTTGAAGTCTCTTTCTTCACCCTATACAGTCAGAAATAGAAATAGAACAATTTATACTCGATCTAGAGAACTGCAAAAACTTTTGAAGCAAATTACAGCACTCATCTGGCTTTACAAAGAAGGGCAAAACAACAATATGGTGATTCACAAATTGAGCAATCTAGTCACATCTGCCTTTGGCACTCAAAAGGACTATACAAGTCAATCGATTGAATTGCACACTATATAGCCAATAACTTAACTGAAGCCAAAAAATTACACCTACAGAGAGAGCTCGGAAGAATAAATTATACTAACACGTAGTCGGCAAGAAAATTGTCGTTCAACTAGACCATCAGGGATGTAGATAGTCGCAGAATGCTCCTTTTTTGCAATGCCCACCTTCATAGAATTTACATACACGCTGCCCTTTTGGAAGAGGCCTTGAATATCCACCACCACCTCCATACGGATGCCTACTCCACGGGGGTCTGCCCCTTCCAAATCCTTGGTCTCCACTTTGATAACCCCAATCTCTAGGGCTAGTAAACCTTTCCCCACCAATTTTCCATTGGTTATCCCATGGAAGACTCCCATTCTGAGCACTACGGTTCATGTTTGGATTTCCCCATGATGTCCCCGGGTTTGTGAACCCCAAGTTCGGAATTCCTTGAGCAGGTCCACCCAATACCAGATTGACATTACCCTGCACAGTCACCAGATTAATGTTACCCTGGACATTTCCCCAACCAGGGTCCACAGTTTCAGATCCTGTGCCAAGAGCCAATGTCGTGCCAACCATGTCTTGACTTGCGTTGGGTGCGAGTGGGTGCAATTCTGATCCAGCATCCGCTCGGAAAACTGGACCATTCGTTTCTCCTTCACTACTTGCCGATGACTGTACACACGAACTCCTAAATGGATCAACAGCATTCGCCTGAGACTGACTAGTCAACTGTATCTCCCCACTGGAGCTCAAGGCTTCACTTTTTCCGGGATCACGTGTAAGACTGAACTCAATGGAACTAAAACAACCATCATTACAATCTTGAATTAATTCCTTTTCAAACTTAATGGCTGAAGTAGGGGAAGGCAAGCCACCTTGAGATTCCATGACTTGAGTCAGCAAATCTGATACTAAATCCTCACCAAGAGCATCAATCTCAATCTTTTCATTGCTCAATGCTTGCCAACTAGTTGTATCTGAAGTAGGATGGGAGGATGAAGAAAGAGTCAGCATGTTAGCCAGAGCAGTATCAGCATCACCAAGAGATTTAGGAGGTTTTAGTGAAGATCCAGAGACGAGACCAGAATCCCATTCCTCAACTGAAGCTTTTGCATGCTCAGGATCATATCCACACCATTCATCAGGAGCAGCACTTGGCAGTTTGAAGATACCAGAACTTTGCAAAGCAACATTTGAACAAACAGACTGCTGCTTTTCAGCTGTCTGAACTTCCCAGTCCTTGATGCTTGTCTCAGGTGTCAAAGGTGGACGTGAGAGGTCTATGCCACCATCATGTTTAGATAAATTAGTGGGTGACTTGACTAGGGGTACAAAATCAGAGCTAGTTTCCATATTTTTCGAACTTAAGATAGAACCTATATTTTCTTGAGAAGATTGACCTACTTGACTCAGTTTATTTTCACAATCATTTCCACCATTCATCTGAATTTCAATTCTTCCACTTGAATTTTTCTCTCCATGTTGTGTACCGTGGTTGAAACCCAAATGTGGCCAGGAGGAACCCGATTCATCTGCCCTCACAACTTCAGTATCACAACCAACAAATCTATTATCAGATATAGCTTCACATTCTTGGGACTCTGAAGAAATGTTATCTGGCAACTTTGATGCTTCATGGAATCGGCCGTTTAAGGCATTATTCAGAAGCACAGAGTCATATTCCTCATGATTTGTCCATATCCTCATATCAGGAGGAAATAGTCCAGTCATGCTCCACTTCCGCAGGTGCATCATGGAAAATGGTCCTTGAATTTTACCATTCGGATCACGATAGTGCCACAAATTTTCAGTTTCAATAATATTAGCAGACGACAAGTTTCCCATGGAGCCAGTTGTGATTGAAGTTTCTAATCCAGATTTCATCATGGCTTGATCACTCCCAGCAGTTGCCAAGCTAGAAATATTTACTTGACTTCCATATTTCTCCAAACTCTGTGATCCACTCACATCTATTTTTTCATCACTTCCATTACTCCCGACTAACTGGATCAGTCCCTCTTCAGTACCTGAGTACAAGATTTAGTACAAATGAGTCTAAGTACTTAAAGCAAAAGCAAACAAAATAACCAGCGGAAAATAAATTTCCATGTCCACAAAGCCCAAAAACGTAGTGTTACCAGGCTTACTGTCATTGCCAAGTTTGGTATCTTCTTCTAAATCATAATTTGGGTTCATTTTTGGATCAGCATGGATTTCTGGAACTTCACAAAGTTTCCGCTGGTGTTCCAATTTCAGAAGCTGTATTCCTTCTATACATTCGCTGAGCGTGAAAATCGTCAAGGAACTCCAAGAAAACATGCAAGGTGTTTGTTCATACTCATGTCACAATTGGAGAAATATATAGTTGAACAATTCTATCCATAATCCAGTGTCTGTAAATCCCACTTCCTCAGAAATAAAGAGAAGTGGAATTATGAAACACTGCTTCTCCTACTACATTTCAAATTGTAGGGAAAAAACAATTAGATGTCAAAAAAGGAAAAATAAACTATGACAAAACCTTATATAAACAATCAAAGGTTAATTAGAAGTCATCTTAATTCATTCCTTATTAGTGCCTTTTCATAAAACCATTGATTCACAAAACAATAGCTGGTGGAGATAATTAATGATCATGAATACATATTCCTAAACTATTCGCCTGAATCAGTATTCACAATAACCCAAGTATTCCTAAGGTGACAAGCTGAACCATCCAAAGTCAACTTAATAAATAATTCCAAGTTCATTACTTCAGTATTTCTAATCCAGTCTCCATAATTGGAGCATATGGCCCATAATTTTTGATATATAACAGAAATGGTGCCAAAGCTGAACTCCAAGGCAAACTCAACTACCAATCTAATACTTCTTCCAAACTCGGGAGACTACTTGCAGCAAGGGGTTACTCTGTCTACTGGGTCCAACTCATTCTTCAAAAAGTTATATTCTTTTACCTTTTCAAAATAATAATTTGGAAAGAAAAGTTTCAAAAGCTTTTTCAACTTTGAAAATACAATTAATATGTTCCCACGATAACAACTTCACACTTCCAGCTCCTTCAAGGTAGAGATACTATGTCTCTTTTCGCAAAGTTGAAGACATCAAAGATTTCCACATAATTTAAAATATTAAAAGATTTTAAACAAAGGATATTCCTTCTTTTGCCCCTCCTCACTAGCTTGTCCAAGTAGTCGATTTAGCCGTAATATCTCTGCTTCCAGCGGCTATATATAAAAATTAAAATAAGAAAAGATCCAAACAAGAATAAGAACAGAATTAGGTCATAAGAATAGAAGACACAACCATGCTACATGTACACTCTTTTTTACATCATGCCACGTGACGACATCACATTCGACGGTTTTAAAAAAACACACTTTCCCACCAACAATTTTTTTTTAAAACAATGGAATGTCAAAAACAATGTCAAACTTGAGTACATTTAGCATTGTTCTAGAAGATATAACCAGATATCCTTACTTGTCAAACCTGTAACATCACCCCAACCCCAAAAAAGAAAATAAAAATAAAGGTCCCACAGTAAATAGACAAACATAAGGAGTAAGAAAGTAGCGATGCACCCAACGGTGCCAAAGGTGTGGATGAGGAAATGAAAGATTCAAGTGAAAAACCGATAATGGGTATCTGACATCTATGCCTATATGAAATCACGGTACCTCAAGAACCACAATTTAAAACAACAGTTCACAAACTCACTTCATTCAGCCTGACTGCTTGGAGTGCCATAGCTTTCTTTTGCACATCTCCCTGCACCGAAGTATAAATATTAGCAAACTATCACATGCATTACTTCAGGTTAAACTTTTAAATAGTGCCAGCACTCATACAACGGTCAACGGTTTTCCAAGCCCATGCCTTATGCTCTGACGTAATTGCTGGCATTCATCCTGAATATTAAAAAAGATTATTAGACAAAGATATGCTCTCTAATAATAATAATAATAATAATAATAATAATAATATCCACATAGTATCTGTGTTCCAGTCTTCCCATGATAGCAAAGATTTTGAACTCTCAAAATAAATTCACTCAGGCAATCATTTCCACTCAAAATGTGTACATAATGATTTGTAGAAGAAACAAATATCTAGCAAAAGCATAGTTAAGTCACAAAAATATAACAATTTTTTGAGCTGTACAGATGAAATTACATCTTTTTCAGTCCCATAAAACATCCATTTAAATGTTGAATTCTAGAATCAGGAAATATTTGCCAATTTTAATAAGGCAGGTAAGAAAATGATTAATTGATCACAAATAGAAATTGATTACTTTTAATCACTCCATTTAAAAAAGAAAGGACTTTACAAAACGCATTGTGTTAAGCCTTAAGTTATAGAAGAAATCCACTTCGTGAGGCTAACTAGAAGAGACCAGAAAGAAATACCACTACCGCCCACCACTACCACTAGGTTACTGATTTCCATTTTCTTAACATAACATTACAAATTCAACATTCAGTAAGTTGATCAAATATGTATCTCCAATCACCTCAGAGAATTCTTGATCCGAAATAGCATCAATTGATAGAGACTCTTTCTTGTCTAAGTTTAGAACTTCAAGCATGATATCCGTTGTGTTGAAACCAATTTCATGTGGCCCAGCCACCTTACCTGTACCTGATTCCAGATATTAAAATTGAACTAGTTCAGTAAATGTGTAACTAGCACAAAATTTTTAAAGATGCACTAAAAAGGAAGAGGGAAAAAAAAATACAATTCAATAAATTTTTGCTCGTATATACCTACAACTTGTACAAGCCTGTAAAAATCTTCTTTCCGATCATTACTAGATATTCTGATTCGCACAAATGAGCCAACGACCATATCATGGAACTTCTCCTTATCTTCGATAAGAGTCTCCATCAAATTACGACGCAAATAAATCAAGCTAATGTTCTGAAAATCAATTGCGGCATATTCATCCAATTTTTTCTGGGGTGCTCTCTCTTGCACGAGATCTTTAACTCCCCATTCAGTGCCTTTGTCAATGCTTGGTTTGTCCATCCCTTTTTCAACACTTGGCTTTTCTAAACCTCTGTCAGTAACTGACTGGTCTGCAGTTTTGTCAATGATCAGCTTGTGTGTATGTACATTATTGCTCATCTCATTTGCACCCTTTTTGTTACTTATCTTTATGTCTTTGTCAATGCTTGGAACTTCTGTCCTTAACGGGTCCTTATTGACTAAACCAAGCAGTTCTTGGGATTTATTCAGCTCGTGATGTTCAGAAGACCTGTATGGATTAGAATCTTTTCTTCCATGTCCATTAAGATCTACATTATATAACCGCCGCTTACGAGGCACCACAGCCGCATCTTTCCAAGGTTTCTTAGCTTGAGAGAGCTCGTTCATTGTCAATGATAGCTTCTCTTTCAAGCAAACCCAATACACTTTAAAGAGATACTCCCAACTAGTTTTGTCATCAAAATCTACTTGAACCTACACAAATAATTGCACTAGAATATTAGCTTAAAGGAGTAACAAACATACTTGGTTAAGCTTAAAAAATGAAAAAGTATTATTTTGAAAACCTGCTTGGACAAGGGAAAGGGTCAAGGGCAAATGGCCAAGGAGATTTAAAGAAATTAAAAAAATAAAGAAATATATTTTAAAATATTACAAAAAGTCAAGCACATGTTTGGTTAAGCTTAAAATATGTCTAGAATACTAGCTTAAAATTGCAAGAGTAACTGTCATGTTGGTTAAGCTTAAAAAAGGTAAAAGTAATGTATTGAAACCCTGTACAAGGGAAAGGGAAGAGGGTCAAAGAACAAACCGCTGATTTAAAGAAATTAAAATAAAATAAATAAATACACACACACACTAAAAGTCAAAAACACTTGTATCAACAACTCAAAAGCATACAAATAGCTCAAATAGTCAAATACAATAAGCAATGTAAACCATGCTATTCAATCCAATTACATAATGCAAATGACTTAATAATAAGCAATAATAAAAATCAATGTTAGCTTCAAAAACAAATTATCACAAAGGCAGCCATTCATTCTGTTGAAATCGAGCATATTCATCAATTTTATTTTTTTTAATTTCTGCTGATATTGATGAAACTATATGCTCAAATTAGGGAAATAAAATACATAGTTTCTTCTTCTTGCCATTTCAATACAACATATCCCATATATTTTCTTGTCTAATAGATTATCGCAAGCCCCCCAACCAACCCCAACCCCATGATTTTCCATGCACATGGGTTTGCTATTAAAAATGAGTTTGGAAGAACAGCAGAAATGAAGGAAAAAAAGCAAGAAACCGATTTGGAAGGAAAGAGAGAATTGAAAAGCTGCACAAATAAAGTGATGGAACCATAAATAATGAGATGACTCCAGAAATAAAAAGTGTATTGTTTTTCGAATTAAACGGGAAAAAACACCATGTTCTGGTTGAATCGGCCAGTTTTCTGTTGCACGATTTTTAGAGGCTAACTGGTCTTTTCCTAGTGCTAGCGGTTGAACAGACTGGTGTGGCCCGGTTTGATAACATTTATAAGAAGTTACTTTGTTTCCAAACATGTTTTGATATTTTACCTTCATCATGTTTGGCTAAGCTTAAATGGGTGTTTAAAAAAAAAAAAAGCACCTTTTTAAGCTTACCCAAGCAGGCTCCTTATTCCTACTTTTATGCATATGAAGTTACTTTTCGAAAGTAACACTCACCAAATTGTCTAAAGATATTGCTAAATTGTATGTTTCAACTTTGACCAATAAAAATAGTATTATTTTACATGTCTTTACAAGTAAGCTTTCTATTCTTAGCTAAATATGCTCCAGCACAAAAAAATGTTGAGTGCAAGCCAAATAGGTAACTAGTCCACATTGGATAGGGGCATTGCCGGGATTTTATTTGGTGAGGACATAAATAAAAGTCAACATGAGTGAACAAAAAGGAAATAAGAGAGGAAAGGAAGAAAAGAAGAAGGTGCATGCTATGCATTAAAAGGAAATAGACAGCTTCTGGAAATGGAAGGAGAGAGAAGGAAGGCGGACTGTGAAAAACAAGGACAAAAAATAGTAAACTAAGGAGGAAATAAAAAAAAGGCATCACATGTGAGTTGTGAAAGGGGAGGAAAAAAGATACACAAGGCAGAACTGAATCCATAAGTACACATAAATAAAGCCATCTAGTTAATTTTACCAGAACTGCATGGAGATGAAGTACTCAGAAAATTATAAGAACTCAGTGCGAACAACTGCCCCCACTTGCCCCACCGTGACTCTACCAGTGCATCAAATTTTGTTTTCTATAATAATGGCAATGAGGTTTTTGGCTCAATAAATAGTATTACGTCTCAACAATTGTTAAACCAAAATATTCAAGCAGAAACAACATAGAACGCAAGATTTACCCAGGTTTGGTCATAACAGACCTACGTGTCAGTGGCACTCCATGCCATATCACTCGTTCTGAACTATATCCAAAGTTCAAAGTACAAGATCGCAAGAACTCACCCAGAAGTCCTCAAACTTTGGAAGTTTTTGGCTTGCACTACAGATCTCACTCAAGAGGACATACAGTACACGACAAGAATCACTATCAATCTAACAAGAAACCTATATCCTCTCATCAACCCTCAAAATAGAGGCCAAGAGTTTACAAAAGCTCAAAACCCTTGTTTTGTTTGCGCAGCCACAGAGAGAAATTGAAGAGGAAGAGAAGGAGAATGATGTTCTATGTGTAACCCTACTCTGATGCCACTCATTTATAGGAAATCTGCCAGCCGTCGATTTTCGTAGTGAATCCAATCTACACCCGCAAATGTGCCACATGGATAAGTTACAGTTTTCATCAGGGAATGCAATGTTTGGCCTAAAGTTGCGTTTTTTAAATTCGACTCTTAGTCAAAAAAAATATAGATATATTTCCTTGGTAGCTCTTTCTAGCAACACTCAATGAGGCCTTCTCGTCTATCTGTTCAGATATTTCTGTCCAGATTGTGGTACTCACTTAACTCTATGATTGCAAATGTAAATATAAGCTCGTCAAGTTGAGTAGCGCTAGACTGATGGAAAAGAGGACGGAAAAGGAAATGTATTTTGCCTGTTGGACATCAAGCAAAAGTGTCGGTCCCATTACAACAATTTCCTTCCAACACACATTTGATGTAATTTACATCATATAAAAGTGAGTCAAAACTTTCTTTCAGACTAAATAGAGACAGAGAAGATACTTGTTTCATTTTTTCAGGGCTCAGTTACCTGCCTGATATTGTCAGAAATTGCTATATCAATTGATTTCAGTTGATTTCACATACTAGGGAGGACTAGATAAAGAAAACCTTCTAATTCATCCTACTTTTTGGGTAAGTTGCATTTTAGAACAACATATAACTTAACCAAGTAAAACAAAACACGTAGCACAAGTTAAACAAAACATGTAGCACAAGGCCCTTAAATCTAGGCGAAGTCAAATATATCATCAGAGGCCAGAGCTGATTAACACTCAGCAACTGGAACACGATTTGACACTTTTTCAGTGGAAGCATCAGTCCAAGACAGAAAATATAAATCTCAGTCCAAAGAATACATCACGCTTCAGTAATTTGAAGGAAGTAAAGGTGTGAAAGACTATGGACATGGTTGTCAGCAGGGAGATGAAGGCCGAGATGGTTGAAAGATCAGAGTCAGATGGTATTATCATGGAGATTCAAATGCTTCTTCTACATAAAGAGACCAGGGATGGGGGAACTCAAGAAGAATGAGAATGAAGCACAATGTTGATGATGTTCGGAATATTTGAGTAAGGGTGGATGACCCCTTTTTCACTGGGGTTGGGGGAATAAAAAGGAAAAAGTTAGGAAGAGAGCATGGGCTAGAGATTTGACCACATGGATAGAAAGTATTTATGAAGGATTAAAAGGAAAGAAAGAAAATATGAGAATGCAAAGAGATTAGCAACAATTTGTGAACCCACATCTTACACTTCACACAGTATGGCACTCTAATGGCGAGATGAAAACCACAAGCTAATTTACATTTATTATTTTTTCTTACTTTGTGTGATCCAGAACTACAACTAATGAAAGGTCCAGTGAAATCGAACTTTCTCCAACCACATCAAGCAAGTACTTTTGGTCTACCTCTATCTATTATAATTTGATTTACTGGGATCTCATGGTTCCCGTAAATTAGGTCCTTTTAATGGCTACACACACATGAAATGACCATCTAAGTCGTTATTCCATTAATTTAATCTCAATTGTAGCCACATCCACTTGGTGATATTCTCATTTTGTTAATTTATCCATTCTAATATAGTCGCACATCTACCTTAACATTTTAATTTGTCTTAAGCTCATCACAGAGATATTTTCTCCATTAACAGTCCAACAATCGGTGTCATTAAGCATATCCTGTCTAATAGCCACTCCATAAATTTTGCCTTCACTTCGTAGGTATCTTCCGATCACATAGAATCCTGTAACACTATTCCATAATTTCCATTTCATCCAAATCACATTAAAAAAATTCAATTCCTCCTTCCTCACTAATAATAGAGCCAAGTACCTAAAGAATTGTCGCTTACATCAACATATTCCCCTATTTGCACTCCACTATCATATTCTTACTAGGACGAAAACCAGATTCCAGAATTCTGTTTTAATGCTACTTAACCAGGAACCTTCATATTTTAATGTGCCCCTCAAACTTCGAAGTTACATTTCCGCTCGATCTTAGTCTCCTCGATAATTCATGAAAGCAGTGTCGACACATGCTAATTGACAGTGTATACATCCGATTAAAGTTTTTAACATTAAAAGGACTCATATGAAAACGATAAATTAATAATAGAGGAAAATTTTGTAATCAATGCACCAGAAATCATCACTAAAAAAATTCTATTCACACAAGGCTTCAGATTTTATCAAATAATCAAACAATTCCTTTGAAGGCAGAAAAATTTAATTGATGGCACTAAATAGGCTGATGTTTAATTTTGTAACAATCATTCAACATAGAAGCGGAGAAAGGTCACTTCAGTTCATTGACTAAAGCTTCACCATAAATGTGATAAAATATCTAATGTGCCAAAAAATCACTTTAAACAGTGTGCCACAAGTAAGGATATGTTGATCCATCTCAGTGGTCTAAACCAAAGATTCTTCAACATGTTCACCGAACATGCTATCTGAAATTAATTTTTTTCCATTTTCTATCAGTTTAGGGTAAAACGAAATAGAAACTTAGCCACTTTTGACTCCCATTAAAATTATAATACACACATTCTCAAATAAAATAATATTACACGTAAATTCAAAATTTATACTTCTTTTTCAACAACCCATTCTCCAAAAAAAACACTATTCGAAAAATTATAATACCAAATAATGGGGGCCAAACGGGAGGCTCAAATCCCCACATCACCCTAAAACGCCTTTATTGATGATCTCACTTCAAAACGGACAAGCAAAACTAAAAAAAAACTAGGATCAGAAATTAAGGATGAAATCCTCAACTTATCCTAAATAGAAATACATATGTCAACTCTAAAAACAATCTGATATTCTGCGAAACCAAATTCTTTTATGTCAAACAAATCAGCATGCATATGTACAAATTCATTACTAGGAAAAGTCCTTTATATAAATGAAAAAATTTCAGATAGATATAACATTAAATTATAGAACAATCAGAAAACGCCAGTAAATGTACTATATCCAGCTGCTGTCCTTGTAATTATTGAAATTTGGATCAGAAAATTTTGAAAAAAATAAAAGATATAAAAAACATAAAACTCTTTAGTCAGGCTACAGTGCATTTGAAGAAGAAACTTACATAAGAAAAGAACAAAAGTTTTTGAAGTTGCAAAGGAGATCATTGTGCATACCGATTCAGTGTTCGCTTGGTCTTTGTTTTCAATCAGCATGATAGTCTTCATGCACGTAGCGCAAAATCCTTTGTTTCCTCTAACGCACACGTAGTCAGCGTCTTTTGTGCAGCCTTTGCACAATGAATAGGTGCAAGTGAAGCACATATAATGCGAAGACTTCAAACATAAAGTACATATGTGCCAACCTGAAGAAGGTAGCATCACAAGAATGTGTATGTATTATCATTACAAAAGTTCATCAGGCCTCCTATATGCATCTAGTTAATAAATAAAGAAAAATGAAAGTCAAATCCGCCAACATTTTAATTTGAAGCATTTTGTAGTAATAAAACATTATACTCTTACTCTCTTCATAAACAAATAATGTTCAGATAACAATGAAAAGATCTATACTAAGTTCTCCAATTAACTATGATATTTGTGGGGCTAAATTATACTAGACAAACCCATAATTAGACTGTAAAAGCAATAATAAGTTGCAAATCAAAATAATAAACCAAATATTGTTGTTACTTCATTGAATTGGATGTACAAAAGTACGAATTAAGGAAAAATGACTTTAAATAGATTATTAAATAGTCTTTTGACTCTTCCCTCTACTCTCTTGGTCTCTTCTTTATTTTTATCTATTTTATGTGTCATACTTTTACATTTTTCCTTCAAGACAAACTCGATATGCATCATTCTTCCTTTCTTTGACGTCATTTTTTTCTTTTTAACATTCATTTGATCCATCAAGCTAATGTGATTTAGTTTGTTTATAATTTAGTAGCTTAGTTTAAACACACAATCTGCTTCAAGTTTCTTTAATGTTTCCAAACTTATTATAAAACAAATACGAAGATCGTTTCTAGATTTTGATACGTTTACCCAAGAGTAAGAGGATATGTGTCCATCAAACAAGAATGTTTATCTTTTAGAAGTTTTGGTGCTTCGATGACTATCCATCTCTACAATACGAATAACAAGAAAAAAATTCAAAAGTATCAACTATTAATGGGTATTTTAAATGAATCAAGTGTTTTAAGATATCTTGGCCAAATCCGTTATTGCATGTAATACTATAATTCTACTGATTAACATAAATAAACATGGACATAAAAGTCACAAACTTTTGCCACAAATAGCAAAAAGAAGAAACAAATTAAAAATTAATACAAAAACCAAAAAAGCAGAATCACCAGACTTCATCGAATTCAAACACAATAAAAAAGTAACATACCACAGTTCCAGATGGCAGTTGAACTAAAAAATTTCTCATCTCGCTTAATACACGCTGGATGATACGCCTTTGGACAGCCCCTATCCAATAGTAACAGAAATTCAATTGACTACAAGGGAAGCTTCAAATTTATCTTTCTCCATGTATTTATTTCTTACTTTCAGAAATTCGTGAAGCCAAATTCCCATGAATATAAGAAACAACAGCATTCTTGAAAAAGATGTTGAATTCTATAATTAAAGAAATTAATGTATCTGTGTATGAAAGCTTAAGCTATCAGAAGAGGTTCTTCGACTCCTACATTATATGGCCATCTCCCATTTATTAAAAATTGTGCAGCAGTGCCTTCTATATCTAATGAATCTGGCCTGTACATCGAACACCTCTCTGAAAGCTACAAGCTATTATATTATATGGTTCAACAAAAGAAAAGAATGACATTTGAAAAGAAATAAGGTAATCTTCAATCAAAAACTGAAACTTTTGGTATGCCATGCATTAAAATATAACTCACCTGCGATCACAAAGCACGAGAGAACCGCCATCGAAGCAAATGAAGCAAACATCTTCCTCCTCCTGTTTTTCCCGCTTCTGAGGTGGAGGCACAGGCTTTGCTGCTGCGGCGACTGGCCCCTTCGCCCGCCGTCCTCTCTTCCGCTTCTCACCACTTGGGATCATTTGATGCCCTGCTCGGACAGCTGGCAAAACACCCACCTCCTCTACCTCCTTTTTGTCTTGCTTCGGAGGTGGAGGCTTTGATACCGCGACCGGCCCCTTTTCCTTTCCTGCTCTCTTCCGCTTCCCACCACTTGCGAACATTTGCTGTCCTGCTCGCGCGGCTGGTAAACACATAACCACCGTATAAGGCTGCTGGTCCATGAAATCACCATCGATCTCCAACGGAGCTCCGACAATCTGCGGGTCGTCCACATCCCGAATAGCAGCCGATGAAGATGCCCCGCCGTTGTCATTTCCCCCAGTTATTTCAGTGGTGGTGGTGACAGCCTCGTCATCGTCAAAACCCTGGGTCTGTGCCACCGCAGCTAACAACGTTTCTATGTTCTTTCGATACAAACCGGAACTAAAACTCTCATTTTCCTCCGGTGAACTCATTGCCACGAAACCCTAGAGTTCTCAATTGCCACGAATAAACAAAAAATGGAGGTGGCGATCATAGATTTACAGGGCAAAACCCTTGTATGAAGAAAAATGAAGAAATTCAGACACGGACGCGAAATTGTAGAGAGAGAAATAGAGAAATGAACTGCGATTTGTGGTATAGTATGATTGGCTGATAGGGTAGAGTGGGGGACGGGATTACTTTATTACAACAGTATTATTCAGGATTATCTTTCTTTCGGCGGCAAGTGAAAGTGGAATTTAAGCGGAAATGTTACAGAATTTACACGAGTCAAAACACTGGAAATGAAGCAAGGCACGTCATCAGTGCATGTTTGGCAAAGCTTAAAAATTCAATTTACATTTTATTGCCTAATTTAATTTTAAATAAAATCTTATAAGTAAAAATAGTAACTTATTCGAATTATTTGAAAATAAAAATTACATAAAAGGTCAATTCAGATAACTTTTAAGCTTTGAGCATGGTTGGCCGAGCTTAAAAATTCATTCACGATGCAATAATAATTGAATGATTTAAGTCATTTGTGTCATCTCCTTTACCACTTGCTTTACGGATGAATGATGTGGTAGTGGATGGTGATTGGATTAAATATGTGAAATGTGAAAAGTAGTGTGAGATTGTGTAAGTGTAAATTCGGTAAATCAAGGTATAAAAAAAAGGTGTACATATAGCAATATTGTAATTGAATTCTAAATAAATATGGAAAGCGTGTTGATCAGTTAACTTAATTAGAAAGTTTACTTACAATTAATAACTACTCGTCTACTTATTCTTCTATATTTGTTGATCGGACCTCCACCTAGTACTCATTGCTATTAAAGTTGAAAATAACTTATATTTTTTTGTTATTGAGTAATTTTATTTGTCATTTGTAAAAATCATCATTGATCTAGGTAAAATTAGGCCTCATATTTTATTTGTTAGTGGGTTTGTAATACATTTTAATTTATTGGACAACTAATTAAATATTCGCATTGTAATTTATATTCATGATAAATAATATTATTATTTAGCCCTTAGAAAAAAATATGTTTTGGAATAGCAACTTTTTTTAGAATGTGCATTTAAAAAATCAGAAAAAATATTGGATCTACGTGTAATATTATTTTATTTAAGAACGTGTAATTAAAATGAGTTTTGAGAAAAATGCATTTTTTTGAAAACAGAGCCAAAACAACATCTTGATATTAAGGTATTATTTTTGAAAAAAAAATAACGAATTCAAAGGAGTTATCTTATATTAACTTGTACTCTTTTCTAAGCTTAGCCAAACATGGGCGGAAACACGGTGTTAATAATTAGGTAATTAAAGTTTTAAAAATTATGAGCATGTTTGAACCCTATTAAAAAATTAAAAATATATTTTGAAATAGTAGATTTACGGAAAATGTGTAGTTAAAAAAAATTAAATTTGCTTATAATATTATTTTATTATAAATGTGTTGTTAAAAAGGAAAAGAAAAAAAAATATGTATTTTGATTTAAAAAAATCGAACAAGGGCTATTTAAATTCAACTTACAGAACTAATTCATTATGTAAATAATTTAAATTTTAAACAGTTAATTATGAATTGGCAAACACGTGATGTGAGGTAGGGCGGAGGTTGGGAGGTAGGGATGTCGTGGGGTGGGGTGGGGTCAATAAGTCAAATTGTACTCGATAGTGCGTAGTCATAATTTTTTGTTGGGGGTCAGTCGGTGTATGCAAAACGACACCGTTGCAATTGAGATTGTGATCCAGCCTCAAAAGACTGGCGTCAACATCTTTAAATGTATCTGCTTCCTTGTCTTCATGCATTTGGGTTTTGAGTTTGTTTTTTTGTTTTGTCCCTTAAGCACGATTGGCTAAATTTAAGAATGAGTAACTTCCTTGTTCTTAGTTTTTTTTTTTACTTCTCTACTTTTCAAAAATATAACTTTTAGACTTAGTCGTGCGCGTTCTTAGTTTAAACTTAGAAGTAAACGTGCTTTTCTATTTGTACGGCGAGAAATTTAATGTTGATGATCCAATTTACTTATTATATCCTAACGTATGTTTTTATATTGGTGAAGTATTTATTTGATAATATTGTAACGATCCAATTTGAAATGATTAAGAAAATAATTTTAGATTTTTTAATTTGAAATTTTAGGTGAATAAGAACATTTGCTTGATACTGCATTTGCTGAAGCTACTCATCAAATGTGCGATGTATGTTATTTTACACTTTTATTAGTCTTGTAAAATTATTATTTTTCTTCATTATTGGATTGATCGAGTGCAGATATTTCTTCTAATAATTTTTTTTAAAAATCATTAAACCAACAATATCAACTTTTTCAACTCATATGCGAGCATCACATAAAGAAAAACACCTTAGTTAATTATGCTTATATCCCGTACTCGTTAGCACATTGCTTGTATCCAATACCATATGGAATCCAGTGATCGATGCTACTTAGCAACAAATAAACTACATAATATATTACGTAAATCAAATTTCACTAAGTATCACGAGTAAATAACGTAGATATAAACCTATGTGTTTTGCATTGAGGTTGAAAGCGCCATGTCTTATCTCGTATGATTGAATTTGTGATATAATTTTTTTAACCTAGCAGCCTGCTTACTCAAGCTTCTCCTTCCAAATGAAGCCATCCCTCCCTCTATTTATAAGCGGAGTATGAGGTTTAGCTGCAGTCATTGCTATTCTTAATTACGTTGTTTGGTATAGATTTAAATCAAATTTTTAGTAGATTTTGATAAAATTTGATAAAATGAATGGTTGAAAAAATTGTGAATCTCATAAAATGTGTAGTTAAAATTAATTGTTGATTTTGACTTAAGATTTTAATTGAATTTTAACCTAAACCAAACACGGACTGCATTTTTACTTGGGAAAATTTTAGCAATTACCTTTTTTTTTTCCTATAATCATAATTATATTTTCCAACTCATAAGTTATTAAAAAATTCTTAAAAGGTCAATGAAAAATTCATCGAAAATTCCTAAAAATTGCAAAAATTATGGGATGTAACAATTAATTTGATTCACAGTCCATTACGTAATCATGAATAAAATAATGTAAGTTCTTCATCTACGTGTTAAGAACATAAA
Source organism: Fraxinus quadrangulata (assembly GCA_903798255.1). NCBI lineage: Eukaryota > Viridiplantae > Streptophyta > Magnoliopsida > Lamiales > Oleaceae > Fraxinus > Fraxinus quadrangulata. Next base: position 70,047 of record CAIGRB010012711.1, read on the forward strand.
ATTATATTACCTCTAAAATAATTTCGAAAATTTAAGTTCTCCGTGTCTTTCAAAACTCAAAACTCAAAACACTGGGAATTAACCTTCAAATGAGCAACCTACGATCCATTGTGTGTCACAACGTCTTTACTTGATAAATCAAACCTGGAATGTTGTGCTTCGGATGGGATTCTAAGTTTTACATACATTGTAAAACTCATGTTTGTCTTCCATTATTTCAAAACTCATTTTTCTATATATTCATTTTTAACCATGCATTCACACAATAAAATATTGTACGTATAAATCAAAAACTTTTTTTCTATTTTTAACCACAAGTTCTACAAAAATTCTCCATTCAAAACAATATTTTTTCAAAAAATGATCACTAAACATGCGCAAAATGAAATAAATTCATTATTTTAACAAAAAAATATTCTCAAAATCTATTACTTCCTCTTATAATAAATAGTTTACAGGTGACGCTGTTGATCTTTCAATTGATACACGGATTCCTTTAAAGTTACAGAAATCTCTCTATTTGCTTTCTCTGTCATTTCCATATACTGGAAGGAAGACTGACTTTGTACTACATTCAACCATAGCAGCTTACTTGTAATACCCTGAATCTTTTAGTGACTTAAATGATAAGATTGAGAACGTTAGGATCAAATTGGAATTCTTTCGATTTTGAGAGATCGAAGTGAACATTTTAACAAATAAGATTTAATTGTAGGAAACGTGAACTTGAGGTTTATTTGTGAGAATACGAGTCATCGATGGATATTAAAATAAAAAAAAAAGAACTTAATTACAATATTAAAAAGTTTAGGGAAAGTTACGTGTTTATTATCTTCAAACTTGAGCTACTATTTTGAAAAGAAAAAAAAAAGGTTTATTAACGATCTCTTTAGAATGATCAAGTTCGGTATGCATATTGACATAAAATGTGTCTTTTTTTCTCCTATATTTCTTCAAGTGTAGCAATCTTCGTTTTAGCGTCAAATATTCATTATTCAATTTTGAAATTGTTGATCACAATACGAGATTATTCTATGTTGTTTTCATCATCAAACATGTTTTTTCGTATCCAATTGAGAACAATTCATCATTCAATCAGGGAAGGAGCTACACTTGGGCAAGGGTGGTCCGCCGACCACCAAAAAATCTGATATTTTTTTAAATACAAAAAAATAATAATTAAAAGGTTCTTCTTTTCTACCCTATTATGCACTTCTGAACATCTTATTGTTTTCACTATTATTCGTGGTTGGGAATTTGGATTTATGTGTTTCAATTCTCGTAGTAAAATAGTAGATGCTTATTGTATGTGTCTATATTTTTTCTCTTGAATAAATATAGGGACCATATGGGAAATCAAGATTTTGCGAATATGTTTATTAAAATAACTCGATTTTGGCATCAACTGCTAATGATCTGCGAAGCGACAAATACACCAATGTCAACCCTGAAAAGTTGAAGGTTACTATCGTCTGACTATCTTGAAGTAGGACATGCATTTTTATCAAATAAGATTTGTTGGCTCCATTAAGGCTAAACATTTTGCCTAAGGTTATACGTTTTTCGTCAATTCAAAAATACAAAACTAAACATCTAACTCCTTGCATTTTTAATCTGCGCATTTGGTTCATTTCTCTAACTATTTGTTTAGAAAAAATTTAGGGGCTTGGAGACGTTGATTGAGGGAATTGGGAATTCAATTTTCGTCTCTCGTGTGTGCGCGCGCAATCTCCAAGTACTTCTGAAAGGTTTGAGTAAGCAATTTCTTAAAAAGATTTAGTAATAGAACAAAACAATATTTTATCTATTGAGAAAAATATATTTAGTGAAATTGATAATAATAATAATATAATTATACGACGTTTTCAAAATATGAAAATATATCGGGAACAATTATAATTATTTTGCTATATAATTTTTGTACACCAAAGAAATATCTTGGTTCCGCCACTGTATTCAATCCATTTGAAGGAAGAGTCTTGATAATTCTAGATTTTGTTTATGGGTTCACTACCTGAGTTAGAACATACTATCGCGTTCTCTACATATCCGAACATACCATCCTAGCATATTTTGTCGAGAAGTAGAAATACTAAAGATGGTAAAATTCATGGCTACTATTTTAAACTCATGTGTGACGTTCATTTTTTGAAAATAGTTTTTTTTTTCATCGAGCTCATTTTGATTTATACATTCTTTCAATAAAAAGAAAAAAAAATTCCTGCTTTTTAACTATGCCCCCGTTTGATATAAATTAAAATCATATTTTTAATAGATTTTGATAAAATTTGAAGAAATATGTAGTTTAAATTAATTGTTGACTTTGACTTGAAATTAAAATCAAATTTTAATCAGAACTAAACAAGAGCTATACGTTCTCCAAAAAAACACTTTCCACATGATCTATTTTCCTAAAAAGAAGAAAAAAACTATCAAATAGGGTTAAATAGAAAATTGACTTTTGGGCAAATTTCAAAGAACAATGCTATCTAACATCAATAATGTTAAACATCGATCTAAGTGCCATTATGTCGTACCCTATTTAATTGAACCTATAATGTAATGATACAAACGTTGTTGTCGCCTAAATCAGTGTTAAATACGTTGAATAGCGTTACTTAATTTCAAAAGATATAATACAAATAATCAATATTAAAAACTCAAATGGTCACTTAACTTTGAGTTGTTGCACTTTAGTCATTCAACCTTTTGTTATTTTAAATTGGTTACTTAACTTTATGCTTCATTATAAGTTGGGTAATTTAATTTAGGGTAATTAGCACGTAACGTTCATACCTTTTAATATTCTATTTTTGTTGTCATTTTCATCCTTAATGACACATTTAATTGCTCAAACCATCATACGTTCATTTCTTGTTGATTTCGCTGTTAAGTAAATAAATGTAGTCTATTTTCTTTTTGAAATGGAAGAGTACTGTTGTCTTAAAAACGTTTGCCCCTTTCTTCCCTTACTTATGCATGCACAATTTTCTTGCGATTTCTCTTCAATAAATTTTCCCTTTCTTTCCTTTCTTTAATTTCATTATCAAAACATACAACTCATTATTCCATGATCCTGTAATTCGCTAGACAGAGAGGAAAAACAAAACAAAACTTTACATACATCTCCAATGTAAACAATCAAATCTATTGAAAATAAAACACTAATTATCAGCTAACAAACACTATAGCAGTTGAATTAATCTCGAGATAAAACTTCATGCGAATTCTTAAATTAAATTCATTGGTTTTTCAATCAAATTGACATTCGAATCTGAACCAAATTAGAAGAAACAATTGACCACTCGAAAATGAGATATTCATTGATAACAAAATTTCGACTCTTGTAAGAATTGGTAGTTAATTACCGTTAGATCTATGGGGGTACAAATTAAATGCATACCCTTGAACATTTCTGAGGGTTTGATTGAATCTTGAATCCAGAGTAGAAGGTAAAGAAGAAATATCTTTGTTCCGATAAAATTATTGAAGAGAAATCTCAAGGAAACTGTGCAAGCGCAAGGGAAGAAACGGACAAAAATTTATAAGATGATATTATCCTTCCATTTTAAAAAGAAATTTGATTACACTTGTTCATTCAACGGAGAAATTTATAGAAAGTAGACAGAATCAAATGTGTAATTAATGATGAAAATGTCAAAAAATGAAAGATAGAAACATTTTGTACAATAATATCAAAAAGTAGGGACATTACTTTCTAATTACCCTTCAATTTACCTCCATCACTAATTTCTACAAATATCATGGAGACAAATCTAAAAACAAAATACAATGTTATGTGACCGTTTTGAAACAATTGAAACATAAGTAACTAAATTGAAACAATGCTCAAATTAAGTGACTCACCCAGTTTTTTTTACCCATTCTCATGTATTAAGATTTAAAAAAAAAAAAAAAATGAAAAAAAAGAAAAACGAAAGAAAGAGGTTTTGGGAGAGAAAACCCTCTTTCCCTCTCCGCCCCATGTTATCCGTTGCTCGCTCTTAAATTGACCTTTGCTAAAGTTTTCATTTCTCCAGAAATTGTTAATTTCTTCTTCAACCAGAAGCCACAAGGTACCACACTTACTTTCTTGCAGTCTTATTTTCTTCATTCTTTTCTACTTTTTGCAGTTAATTTTCCAATTAGTAGCTAAATGAAGCTGAGCATCACTATTTCTTTTTTCTTGTATATGCAAAAACTGTGATTAGATATATTTTGGATTGTCTCTGTGCTTTTGTGGGCTAAGGGATATGGCTAGTTATTATTATTAAAGACATTTGCTATTATGTTTGATGGTAGATGTTAGTAAAAAATGGTTTTTTTCTATGGAAAATATTTGGAACAAATGTATTTGATGAAATCAAAAGTTTAAAGTTTTACAGTTTGCTGTGCCAGTAGAATTCAGTGGAGTTTTTCATTTTTATCAGCAATTGCATGGATGGAAATCAGAATGAAAATGGATAGAAAGAAAAAAAGAAGGTTATGATTGAATTAAAGGGTTATCTTTTCTCTTTCTTGCTCTAACTCCAACTTCTTGAGAGTGAAACATATCAAATTCTGTTGTGCCCTGGTTTGAAGGAATGGGGTTAGAGATTTTAACTTTTTTCCTTCTAGGTATTGTTTCAATTTTGTTAGGTTTTTATTTATTTATTATTAATTTTTAAATAGACTGGTTAGCAAAATTAAACCGAAAGGGGTTCAAATTGGATTCTCCAGAGATTAGGAGAAGCTCATCAACAACATCCCACATCTCAAGGGAAGTGGTTGAATTTTCGTCCACACATTTTGATCAGATAATTGCTTCTCTGATTAAGTTTAGAGTCTATCCCTTTTAAATTTTTAATGCAATTCATCCCCATTAAGGCTTAGGCCTTGGCAAACGTAAAAATTATAAGTACCACCAAAAAAAAACAAACATGAAATTTGAGAAAATACTTCATTTTAGATAATACAGTAGTCACGATGTTATCATTTATATACTTATATAATTTGAGAGTTTATCGACAATCCACTTCAAGTTTTAGGATTCATATATTCTGTTTCAGTTTTTAGAAGTTCATATAGACTTTCTTGAGTTTTTACATTGTTTATTGCTTTTCTTTTTGGATGATGAATTATGCATTTGTAATTAAATATTTAATTTTTCTATCACTTTTAGCCATATATATTTAAGTTACATATTTAGAAAGTGCTTAAATTGAAGGCATGCGTATATTGGGGCTTTTGACTCAATTTGAGAAGCATAAAATGCCGTATTCTCCTTTCACCCTTCGAACAGTGGTTCGAGTGCCTGTATTTATTTATTTTTTTCATTCTCCTCTCATTCTTTATTTGCTTCTTTTTGGTCTGTTCATTATCTCATTGATGGTACTTCATGTACAACATTATTTTGATTTTTTTTTTTATCAGATCGAGAGAAGTTTCCCAGTTATGTTGAAGTGGATTTTCTATGTGTATTAGTCTTTGGGCATGCTTTTTCCATTCCATCCATGCTTAATCTTTTCTTTTTGCTCATTATTGCAGCCTTTGACTTGTTCTTACCAAGTCAAGTTGCAGGGTGCTGAGGCTAAAAATTAATTACCTGGAGACTCAACAATGTCATCATCTGGATTAACTTGTAGCCCCTTGAGATGTAGCCTTCACTTACCTGCAAGAGATGCGGGGTCAAGTAATGACCGAATTACTTCTTTTCCTAATATTAGGAGATCTAAGGATTTGCTTTGTTTACACGGGTATGTATTATATACTGTGTAGTATGTAGTTGTATGCATCACAGGTACTAAACTTTATTTTTTATCTTGATTTTCACAGACAAAGTTTGGCTGGTTCGACTCAGCAGCGTATATGGACTACTCCTTTGCTCAAATGCGCAATGGATGCATCCTATAGTGATGCTACAAATGAGTCAGCTGGTAAACTTCGTGCTTTGCTAAGTTACTTCTTGATTCTGTTTGATTGAAGACATGTAGTTAAGTCATTGACGTATGGTGGTAAGGAATGATTATCGATTCAGCCATTTAGTGTCTGGTGGATTCTTATATTTGAGGACATGACACTGGTGGGACTCAGTGTGACCATTTTCGAGATAATGAATGAATGATGATTAGTCTCCTTGTTGATGTGTAGGGAAACGAGATCACTAATTGGAATTTATTTGATTATGGAGTCAAGATAAAACAGCCTTCAATCTACACTTCGTTCCTAAAGCCGTTTGTTGGATTTACTCATTAAGGTCTAAGATAAATGCTCAACATGAAATACTGCTGCTTTGTTATTGGCTAAGAATTATAGATTTTTCTCATGGGGTAGTGACACATTAGCATATTAATTTGACAACGAACAATTGAAGAATAAGAAGAGAAGAGGTACAAGAAGAGAAGAATTGATGGCAAAAAAGAAATAATTTTATATATAAAATCAAGGGTATTTATTACAATGAATAAGCCATCTATTTATAGAGAAAATAATCTAAAAGTAATGGAACTTCTAATAAGTTAGAAATTTATCGAATTATTAAAACTTAATTTATCCAATTTCATCATATCTGAGGTCTAATCTAATCAAAATTAACATAGTTTGAATTAAACTTTTATTTAAAATCCTATCTAAACTCTATCTCTGTCCTTGTCTTTTTCTCCATAATTTATCCTCTGGCTGAGAGAACTTGTGAACTTCTTACTTCAAGGAGGTCGATGTTTTGTCTCGAAGTAACGCCACAATAAAGTCAACCTTAAAGTCATGCAAAGGAGTAGGCTATAACAATTTTGGTATGAGGTCAATGACACATGGAATGTTTGGCTTAGATGACTACGGTATAAGTAATTCCTTAACTATATCATGTCAGTTATGTTCAAAACCAATGTAAGAGGAAATACGAGACAAGATTCAAAACTCTCATCCTCGCTATCAGAAGAGCCAATAGGTTTAATAGTAGAAATCTCATTTTCTTCTTTAGGAAGACTAACACAAATAGACTTAGAAAGTGATTGGAGTGGTATGCTTAGTCTTTTATACGATTTATGAATTTGAAAAGATATGTACCAAATGTTGGTCCGTCGGTAAGCTTTATCTAAAGATTGGTGTTCGAGAATGTCGTTAGGCAAGATTTCAAGATTCAAACCATTGAAAAACCTAGATTCCTTGATACAGGGGCATATTTGTTACTAACATTTGTTTTATCTTATCCTACAAAGTGACGTTGATTTTCAGTAACTCTTAGCATAACTAACTAGTGATATATTAGCATGATAAATTCGATGGAAGTCACTCAAGTTGTGAAAGGTAAAGAATAGATCAAGATTATTGAGTCAATCCAGAAATGACTCTGGATCAGTCCAACAATTAAAGTCCCACAGTTGTAATGGAACATGTCTAGAAAGATTATACACATCCTCGACATAGTTTCTAGTTTGGGGATTATTGTATTGGTAAGTGGAAGGGGAAGATACACTATTGTGGTAACGATCTAGGGGCATGATGTAGGTATACGAGTTGTTATAAGGATCGTACATGATTTTAAGTACATGATTTTAAGGGGAGTGTCGAGGCAAAGCAGTTTTTTTCAATATATTATTTGTTTAAATGGAAAGAAAGAAAATAAAATATTTTTTTAAAAATAAATTTTGACAAGTTAGAAAACCGAAATAAAAGCTCGTTTTCAACATATAAGAAATTTGTACCTCATGATGCTCAGAAGAGCCAAACAATGTCCAAATCATGATCTAAAGTTGACACGGCTACGATGGAAGAGCACACAAGTGATGGTAGGCTGTTGCAATTAAATTCTTCTAAGCGGCTAATTCAATCAACAGGACAAAAAATGATTACAAATTCTGCAAATAGTAGCAAATTTTTTTTTTTGGAACAACTACTAAGGGACACAGTAGCAGAGGCACGTAATGAAACTACTTTTTTTCTGGATATATATTTTTTTTTTTTGGAAAATTAAATTGAATTGCAAGAAACCAACTTCTACTTGGCTGTTGAACTGTGCTTGCTGATGGCCTTGGGTTAATGGATTCAGTAAATTGGTTTAATGGACTTTTGGGTTTCAGAAAGTGGGCTAAGTTTTATTTGGATATTGATTTTGGAGTGATTATTTGTGATTGGGCTAGGATAAATGGGTTGTTGGGCTAGGGTATGTGTGATAATAGGCTTGTTGTGGTAATTGGTTGGGCTGTGTTTTAGGTTAAGGGACTACTGGGCTTGGTATCTGTGGCTATTTGGTATTATATATAATATAGGGTTTGGTATATATTTTTCTGGGCTAAAATTTTATCCGGAGCAGCAAGAAGAAATCACAGAATGGAAACCAATTTTTATTTTATTTTATTTTTCCGATTTTTTGAAATTTTAAACAGCAACTAAACAGCAGATAAACTAACTACATTTTTTTGGGATTTTTTTTCAGATTTTTTTTTTCAACTAACTAAAAGGAAGAAAACATTGCGCCTTTAATTGCTGTTGAAACAAATTCTTCTCGTGTTCTGCTGTTCAAAGGTGGTTGTGTATGAAAGGTGGTTATAGGGTTGGATGAATTTTGGATGATTGCCGTATGTGTATGGATTAAATGGAAACGGTTGGTTGGGATGTTGATTTTTGGATTTAAGAATGAAATTTGTTAGGTCAAAGGAAAATAACTTGCTTTGATACTAACGCAAGAGCATATTAATTTGAGAACAAATAATTGAAGAACAAGAAGAGAAACGGGGTCCAAGAAGAGAATAATTGAGAGCAAAGAAGAAATAATTTTATTCATATAATCTGGGGTATTATTACAATAAATAAGCCCTCTATTTATAGAGCAAATAATCTAAAACTAATAGAATTTCTAATAAGCTAGAACTTTAACGAATTATTAAAATTAATCCATTCTAATTAAAATAAACATAGTTTGAATTAAACTCTATAAAGAGGCATTTAGGAAGCGACTAATCGCTTCTCCTTATCTTTATCTCTACCAGGTAGGACCACAGACTCATACCTGATTAAGTCATAAGCGATCATGCCTTTGTTCTCACTTATTTCTAAAACTTTGCATACAAAAAGAGAAAGTATTGTCTTCCTTTTGACAAACTTTTGTTGGATAGGTAGAGCCTTTGTTTCTTGTCATATTTGGTGTTGTAGAACTCCCATGCCTAATATAAATATTGGCTATAACATTGCTGGTACTTAACATGTAATTTTTTACATTTCATAGAATTGCCAACAGTATCATTATATTCCCTTGTAAATAAACCTTGATTACTTGCACTTAGCACACTTATAATTCTTAATATTCTGTCTGGTTGTTACTCATCTCTGACAATAACTATTGTAAATTAGCAATCTGAAATATCTGGAAGCTTTTATCTTCTTCCTTTTTTCCAGGTTCGGCGATATTTCCTAGAATCAATGTAAGGGACCCATATAAGCGACTTGGAATTAGTAGGGAAGCTTCTGAAGATGAAATTCAAGCTGCCAGGAATTTTCTTATACTAACATACGGAGGGCACAAACCAAGTCTGGATGCTATTGAATCTTCACATGATCAAATAATAATGCAAAAGTTCTATGAAAGGAAGAACCCTAAAATCAACATCAAGAAAAAGGTCAGGGAAGTAACCCAGTCTCCTGTTGTGCAGGCTGTTGTGAGCAGGTTCAGAACTCCATCAAGGAATCTCATCATAAAAACTTCCATTGCATTTACGGTGCTCGGAGTGCTCACGGTACTCTTTCCAACTGAAGAAGGCCCTACCCTTCAAGTTGCCATTTCTTTATTAGTTACCATGTATTTCATCTATGATCGGCTGAAGAGCAAACTTCGAGGTTTTCTTTATGGGTAAGCTTTTTATATTGCTGAATGAAGTTATCGCATTTTAGACCCATGGATGTCCTAGATTTACATTAAAATTTAAAAGAATTTATTTACATACCATGTTCATATTTATAGTGACTAGATCTAATTTCTAGATATGATGTGCATTTTAACTAGTGCTATAAATAAGAGGTTGCTGATTAGGGAAGGATTGAGTTAGATGGACAAAATGAAATTAGGCCTTTATTTTCAATATTATGTAAGCAAATATATTTTTATCAAAATCTCAATATGACCTTAGTTATTACGCACCCCTTGTTCTTCTCCATCCCACCAAGCGCTATTCTTATCCGGCCCTCCTTTGGGCAGTATGGCACTCATTTGTATTGCCCTGACTGGCACTTTATTCCAGTCTTTTCCCTTTTTTGGAGCCTATCAATTCTTCTTGTTAGATCATTCCACTTATGTGTGTCAGTTAGCCTGGCTGATGTTTGGGGACTTTGTTGGTCTGATGCTTGTAGAAGGCGACTACTTGAGCTTTCTCCAAACCCTCACAGTATGTGCCTAATTGTACTATTGTGACGCCCTTTTGATTGACGCGCAAAGCATCTGACTCACCTCTCCTCATTATTAGATATAGGTCGATTGGATGCCTCTAGTTAAACCTGAGCGAGGAGCAATTTGTGGTACCCACACCATTGTTTTCAAATGTGGTTGCACATTGAGAGATTTCATTTCACTCTCCCAAATTAGATTTCATCTCTGTTCTCTCCTCTTCCTCTATTCTTTTTCCTACATATCTTGTCACACTAACACAGATCAATATTCGCATTTCTTCATTTAGATTCCTTCCAATGTTGGATTGACTTAAAACGCTTGTGAAAATAGTTTTGCTTGATACGAATTGCATTGCCTCTTTAATAACCGGAGCGGTGGTGCTACTTGCATACATACCATTCGATTCAGACATGGGCAGATATAAAGATTGGAACAGTTTTGAGGATGAGGAATGCTTTCTTTTTATTCCTGTTCCTTTCTTGGTTTGCTTCAAACATCTGATGCTCATCGAAGTAATTGTCTAGGTTTATTCCACAAAAATAATAAACTGTAACCACCCATAACTCTAGAATCTTCTTCTTCGTTAAACCCTTCTACCTCTCCATTCACTCTCAAATCTCCCAGCTGCAACCTGATCCCTCAGTTTGATTTATTTAGGGGCTCTCGAGTAGCTTCAGGCTCATGAGGCGCTCCTATCCAACTCTTCTTAGAGGAATATTGCATACAGACCGCTGGGAATTGCCTAATCTTAGACCTTGAAGTTTTTCTTTCTGATGATTGAATTGTGTAATCATGGTTTATTTCCGCCACAAGTCAGGCTTTTTCAATAAATTTTTGTTATTGTGCAAAAAAATAAAATAAAATAATAATAATAATAATAATAATAATAATAATATTATTATTATATTTAGTGCAAAAGAATGCATTGTGTAAGCTTTATATATAGACTCTTTTTCAATTTGACCTTTTCACTGTTCTGAACTTTCTTGCTTAAATCTCTGCTAACTTTCAATGTTTTCAGGGCTGGGACTTTTGTCATCTCTTGGCTTCTAGGAACATTTTTGATGGTCTCTGTGATGCCACCCATACTCAAAGGGCCAAGAAGTTTGGAAGTGACTACTTCATTGATAAGCTACATTTTCCTTTGGATTGCTTCTACTTACCTTAGATAGAATCTGAAAATTTTTTAAATGTCTCAATTTTGACGGGTAAACATAATGTAATTTCGTGTCTTCGTATTTGGAAAGTTTGAGTGCGTTACATACCTTCAATTAGAACAAGAACACTAACTAATGCGTGTATTTTCGAGGTAAGAGATACAGACTATGGAAAGAGTTTCGTGTTCGTTGTTTGGATTGTTGACGGTTTTTCTTGACTGAGTTCCTATTTGATAACTTGCTGAAAATTTATTTTGCTTTTTCCAGGTGGTCTGAAACTGGTTTCTTATGGCTATGAAATTCTTGGAATGATTGTGGCATTTGGCAATTTGTATTTATTCATGCATGAGTGTGACAAATTTTTCTGTGCTGCTATTGATATTTTGAAGTTGTGGCTCTGGTCATGTGAAAACTACTAGAAAAATAAAAATTTATGGACGAATCTTTATTTCAACCCTGTCCACAGAGGCTCCTACCATACATTATTTGGACATATTAAGCCAAGGCTTCTGTGTGGCTGCAATCAAAGATCTACATTGGTCGCTTCAATAACGGTTAATTGTGATGTCACTCGGTTTTGGCCGGGTTCTGTAAGGAATGTCTTTCTCGGTAAGGATCTTGTGGTAAATTTTACTCAAAAATGAATTGAATTGAGTCTGGTTGAGAAGTATGAATTAAGCTGCCGTTTAGTCCTCGTTCTTTATATATATTTGTTTTCATGCTCATTTTCAATCATTCATTTAACGAGGCTATAATTTTTATTAATATTTTATCAATTTTTATCAAAATTTATTAAAAATCTAATTTTTAGTTAAACTAAATAAGGACTTAATATGATAGCCATTCTCTAGGAAAATCGATGAGGGAGAAGCGTAAACTGTTGCATTTGTCTAACATAAATCCAGACATCAATCTTCCTTGAGCATAATGATAAATCATCAACGGCATATTTAAAATAAAGTGAATTAGATAATATTAGATAGTGTGATGTGATAATGATCCATCAATTTGCTAGTACAACCCTACTTGTTATTCTTGAACGAGTCATGCTATATGTACACTCCCGTTTGCCACTTCGTTTATAAAATTTACACTCGACAAAATCTTACACAATCTTCCACAACAAAACACATTTATTTTCCAGTCGCTAGAATTCTGCCATGCATCTGTACACCAAGGTGGCAAGACAAACAGATTTTTCCTTCTTGAACTTAGACTAATCAGAACCTCAATTTTTGATGGGACCCAAAATAAATTTTATTTTTAAATTTTTGGTTTTATTTAAAATAAAAGAAATTGTGTTGCATGGGTAGAGAGCAAATAGGATGGCAATTGGACGGGCATTCCCCGATAGGATTTTTGGAGGCAGAGGAGCATGAGCAAAAATTAAAATGTCTTCATTTTCCAATCTCGTTCTCTAATTTACTTATTTATTTATTTTTTGAAAATTATTTTGTTTTAAGTGTGAATTTAAATTTAAAGCATAAAAAATAAGAGTAGGGTGTGTATCATCTTTTCCCCGACTAATGCTGGGACAAAGCTGGGGCATCATGCCATCCCTGATCCCTGATAGCAAGGGTCACTGCCAGAGACATGTCCAATTGATTCTCCAAAATTTTCTTTTTTTGAAATTTAGCTCGTGTTTAATACATGTTCTTTAAAAATAATTCTTTCCATATCACTTTCTACAAAATTTATATTAAAAAATTTATATCAAACATGTCCTTAATGTCGGACCCTTGATGCACTGGGCTACAAGTTGACTCACAGCACAGTCCATCTTGATCCTGAACTTTGATGTGGTAAACGTTTGGGCTCCCAAGTTTACAATGATACCATCAATTTCTTGAACTTTTGTTGGTCCAAATAGTGTCTAATTTCTTCTCAGGTCTCGAAAGTTATCACCCCACGTGGCACATGTTGATTGGTCAATGTTTTATGGCCGCAAAATATATATCTATCAGGAACTATATATTTGTGTAATTTTTGTTAACTAGTAGTATACAGACTGTAGGGGTGGCAGAAGGCCAAAGATAAGTAGAAAATGGCATCAACATCCCTTCTCAAGTCATCACTAGTCCTTAACAAGTCTGAGTTTGTAAAAGGGCAGCCTCTCCGCCACCCATCCGCCGCTTCCATCGTCCGCTGCCAACCAGTTTCAACCTCCGCCTTCACAGTTCGGGCTACCTCTTATGCTGATGAACTTGTCAAGACTGCGGTACAATTTTACCTATTTGCCTATCTTAAATCTTTTGTTTGATATCATACTTGTTATCATGCGAAGTCCTAAAAATGTAGGAGCACCTTGCTTTCTTGAACCAATATATAGCATGTGACCCTAAAAATGGAGGACCCTTAATTATCATTAGAATATTAGTTGCAGCAAAAGTACTTACAGAATAACCAAAAGTACTTTTTAAGCACCAAATGCTTCAATTACGATACTGTGATTTTGATTCAGAAAACTGTTGCATCACCTGGCCGTGGAATATTGGCCATGGATGAATCAAACGCTACCTGCGGGAAGCGTCTAGCCTCCATTGGGCTAGAAAACACTGAGGCTAACCGTCAGGCATACCGAACTCTGCTCGTAACAGCTCCAGGACTCGGCCAATACATTTCAGGTGCCATTCTTTTTGAGGAAACGCTCTACCAATCCACCATCGATGGAAAGAAGATGGTCGATGTACTCGTTGAGCAGGGAATTGTACCCGGGATCAAAGTTGACAAAGTAAGTTGCATACTTTTCTACTATGCATATCCGTCATTGAAATCAATAATTATGCTATAATGATGTTGACCGGTGTATGATCAAATATCTTAGGGTCTCGTTCCCTTGGCTGGTTCGAACAATGAATCATGGTGCCAAGGTCTTGATGGGCTCGCCTCTCGTTCTGCTGCTTATTACGAGCAGGGTGCCCGCTTTGCCAAATGGTACAGATTACGACTCACTTCTGAAGTTGTGAACACTCGGTGCAATTTATTGTGGACCTCATTGTTTCAATGTTATATCACAGGCGTACCGTTGTAAGCATTCCCAATGGTCCGTCTGCACTTGCAGTGAAGGAAGCAGCCTGGGGTCTTGCTCGATATGCTGCCATTTCCCAAGTGCGATAATCCGAAACTGTTATTAGCCCCTCGTGTTGATGTAATATATGACAACTTCCTGGTTTTATCTTGCAGGACAACGGTTTGGTGCCCATTGTTGAGCCTGAGATCTTGCTTGATGGTGAACATGGGATTGATAGGACATTCGAGGTTGCCCAAAAGGTGTGGGCCGAGGTTTTCTTCTACCTAGCTGAGAACAATGTCATGTTTGAAGGTATCCTCTTAAAGCCAAGCATGGTTACTCCCGGAGCAGAGAGCAAGGATAAGGCCACACCACAACAGGTTGCTGAATACACCCTCAGCCTCCTCCAGAGAAGAATCCCTCCAGCAGTCCCCGGAATCATGGCAAGTACTTGAACATTTCTACGTGTCTATGAACTTTCAAGTTCATAAACCTGACAAACTAAATTGTTTTGCACACAGTTCTTGTCTGGTGGGCAATCTGAAGTGGAAGCCACACTTAACTTGAATGCTATGAACCAAGCTCCAAATCCATGGCATGTGTCATTCTCATATGCACGAGCCCTTCAAAACACGTGCCTCAAGACATGGGGAGGAAGACCAGAGAATGTGAAGGCAGCACAGGACGCTTTGCTTATTCGAGCAAAGGCCAACTCTCTTGCTCAACTTGGCAAATACACCGGTGAGGGAGAGTCCGAAGATGCCAAGAAAGGAATGTTTGTCAAGGGATATGTCTACTAAGTTGTCTGAACCAAAATCTACACATTGTTGAATTTTTAGCCTATGATGCAACCAAGATAAAACTGTATTCTGCTCATAGATATTGTAGCTTCTCTTTTTAATAACATCTACTCTTTCTTATTAATTAAAATTTGTGCTACTATGACATTATTGTGGCTAATTATGAGCAAATCTATGCCTTGGTAGCAAATAGCAACTTCTGTTTTAGGTATTTGAATTTTCTCCCCAACTGTTTTATGATGTGCTAGTCAAATATTGGATTGAAACCTGTTAACTAATTGTAACAGTTGTTAGGTCGAGTATGCACTGGAACACGTAAGATGAGCCATCTTTCCTTATCTTGATTATTGGATGCATATTCTGGTTTAAGAATTTACTTTTCGTCGTAGGAGCGTCAACAGGTTAGCAATGGTGGATATGAAATAGTCCTAGGAATTTCTCATGCAAATTCAAAGACAAACCAAGAAGCCTATACTAAAGGCTTGTTTGGTATAGTGCTTATGCTTATGCTTGTTTTAGAAGAAAGCTTTCTGAAAAAGTTATTTTAAGTCAACTTTCTCTAAAAGCAATTCTAATTAGACAAAGTACTTCTAAAAAAGTATTCAAACAAGCTCAAAAATAGCTTTTTACTTTTCAATATTATGCCAAATAGGTCATTGATCTCAAATATAAAACACGACCATCCTTCACAAGCAATAAGTAATCTTACCATTCGTTTCTAAAAATGTAACCGACCTACAATGAAAGGATTATATGAGATTTCCCGTGGGCTATTTAATATATAACAATGATCTTCCGGGATAATGTTAAACCCAAGGGCTTGATGAAAGCTCATATACCCTATTTAGACGATTGTTTTAAGTCATAAATGGATCGAGTTTGTAAACATAGAACTCGATTCCTTTAACTACAAGTAATCCATATAGATCCCATCATCAACATCTCCCCTATGAGATGTAATCTTAATGGACATATGGTGAACCTCAAGATATACTTCTCAGACATGAAGAGCCATTTTTATAAAATAAACCAGTTTAAGCTAAACAAAGTATCACATGACTCAAAAGATGTTTCAACAGGAACAGTATTTGCATGGGTATACCTTAGGTGACACAAAAGTTACAAACAAATTTACCTGACTGCATTTCATTTCTAGCGGCAAGCCATATAAAATAAGAAGCTAACGGCACCTATTGACTCTCGCTACTGAGTTGAAACAAAAACAGTTGCAAAAACCTCTCGAGTCGGCCTTGAAAGGAAGCATGTATTAGTCAGAAAGTCCATCTGAGATCCTTGCCAGATCTACAATTCCTGTTTTCAAAAACCAAATTCCTTGCTTTAGAGATCATATGGGTACAGTTCTCAAAAATGAAAAATGAAATACTTGATAATATTTAGAAGTAACTAGATACGAAGTTAGTTACATATTATTTGCTATTTTGAATGAGCAGAGATGTTTCTTAATCGGGATACGACGAATTTGTTGATGCACCCAACCAAAATACAACCTCGACTCTTGAAGCATAAATGTGTGTTTCTTGTTTTCATGGATTCTTAAAGGTAGTCATATCAGCACCAAACTTGGATTAGCTATGACGTAAAATATTCGTCTCTCTCTCTCTCTCTCTCTCTCTCTCTCTCTCTCGCGAGTGAAATAGTTCCTTAAATTAACCATTGACCAGTAAATGATGGGACGAAAGTAAATTGATAGAAGCTTAGTATAATTGTATTTGGACATTAACCAAAGAAATAGATGTTTAGCTGCCTGATCTTTTGGGTCATCATAATGCACGTCTCTTCCATTGAACATTTCATATAAGGTGCGATCGATTGAGGTGAACCTGTAGTTAATCACTCTAGCGTGGCAGTTACAGTGATATTGATTATTATTCCTACTTTTCGTTTTATGATCATTTAATACTTCTCATGGTCGAGTTCTGATGGTCAATTCTTGGCTTTCAAAAGATTCTATTTTGAGCCTGACTCTTTGGTGGCAGCTTAAATTTTTTGAAGCCTCTGTGATGATTTGTATGCAATGGGACTCGCATGTATAATGATGCATGGCTGAAAATGTTCAAGTTGATATTTGTGGTTATGGGAATCGGTTTAAATTGAATTACATGTTCGCATATTAGAAAAGAGGCATATATACCCTATCCAATACTGTCACTATTGGATAAAGAGATCCAGGAAAAAGATTATGATTGTGAAAGAACAAAGATATAAAAGAAATAGCTTCGATTCTGTCCCATGGCTATTCCTTTCCACTAAAATCCCTCCTGTTAGTTTCAGAAATCCTGGATCTCTCATTTCTGCACCTTTACCAAATGTACTAGGCATCATTTAAAATCACTCTAATAGGAGAGAAGGTCACATTATTTGCAGACAACAACACAGCAATTAATGGTTTTTGCTTTCCATGTCCTTGTATGGGAAACAAGAATTACAGAAACACAAAGCTTCTTCGTCATTATTAACTTCTTTCACGTTGAGAATGTGGATGCCTGCCAAGCATCTCAAGACCATAAAATATAACCTTTACAGGAAAATAAATATCCAAAGCTGTTTGCTGGAAAGGTGGCTACTGTTTTTTTGGGAATATGTATTGTTATCGAGTAACTTATCCAGTTAAGAATTCAACTAATAAGAGGAAGATGTTTTAGAGGTTCAACACACGACATCCATTATGTTACTGAAAATAAATTTACCAGCTTCACTCGATTTACTGAAATATTTTCTGAACTTATATGGACTGATCGCATGATTCTGAATTGTTAATTCTTTTGGAATCTTCAGTTTGACTGACAATTAGGTAATTTGATCTAGGCATACTCAGAAATTGTTGTAAGCATTTTGGAAAATAATATTTATGTAATTTTTCTGAATATGAGTTGCTAATTTCTTACGAAATCATTGATTTAATGGAAATTAGCCCTTGTTTTGGAAACTCTTTTTCTGCATACTTATTTTCAACCACACATCACACAATATTCTCCACATAGACCCAAAACTCCTTACTTTTTAACTACACATTCTCCTAAAAATCACTATTCAAAACATTATTTTTCCCAAATAATGGCCATCAAACAGGTGCTTAGGTAATTTGATCGAGAAATGCTTAACTATTTTAGTAAGCCGGTTGAAATAACATGCTTTGCTTATTGAGTCACGCGTGCCTCTCTTCCATGGGGAAGAGGGCTGCCCAGGTTATTATTATTCGCAAAATTTGCAGAATGTGTTTGATGGAAATCCTAGAAGATATGTTAGTTGGAATGCTTCCGAAATTGGATATGTAATTATGGTTTTATGCTCTAGTATTTTAATATTTGATCCTTAATATATAATAGATTCTTTAGTATTTTGTTAGATTCTCTGTTATTTTGTTAAGACATTTTTTTACCTAATTTAGACTAGTTTAAATCCTATATAAAGGTGCTTATACATTGTAGTAAGATACACTTTGTTATTGAATAAATTGATATTTTCTCCCTCTCCTTCTCTTTCTTCTCTCTCTTCCTGTTCCTTTTTCTTTTCTGAATGTTGTTCTTATTTGATTATGTTCTATATCAGTATTTGTCAAAGTAATTGCTTCTTCCATTTTTTTTCTTAGACAGGTAGATTGTGGATGTTATTATGCATGGGGAGTAACTGAAGAGGGATGCAAGTTGTCTAGATGGTGGAGCCTTATAATTTATGTTACGAGGAACACATTATTTAGAGTACAGTAAAGATGAATTTACAGACACACCTTTCAGGGCAGATATCAGGACAGGTTCCAAACCAAGCAGGTACTTCTTTGGCTGGGCTACCGCAGCAAAAAGGAAATCCCCTGCCTGGACATATGCAAAATCCTGGTGTTAATCGTAGTGTTACGAACATGGATCCAGAATTTGTGGAGGCACGCAGATATATGACACAAAGGATGTAAGCCTTTCAGTTATTTGTGCCCCCTTCAGAAATATGCTATTTTTTGTTGTTTTAATGATTTTACTTTTTCCTCGAATGAATGGTGTGCATGTTGGGGCATAAATTAAACACACTATACAAGGCCTTGAGATTATAAATGTGTATGAACTGAAATTCCTAATAGATTTTTACAGTTTACTAGGACTTCTCAGCAGATATTTGAGCTGATAAATGTTATATACCGTCTCTTGTTACATTTTTCTGAATGTTGTGCTAAGTTGGAAGCAAAATTCTCATATAGGTTTATTGGCACAGGTTTTGCTCAATGAACATTTTCAATTAGTTCTATCTCTTCTATCCCCCTTTTCTAGTGGTGGTGGTGTATAAAATTATTGTTGCAACTGCTTCCTTAGTATTTGGGTGCTCTCTAAGAAGCACGGACACTAGCAGGCAACATAAACACGACTTCATATGACACGGACATGCTAACACTCTATTTTTCAAAAAAGGACAGGACATGTAGATATAGATTCGTATGTTTTATCTTTGTTTTATACTTTTTTTAATTTTTCAAAGAGATTAACGCTTGTTTTAGAGTGAAATCTTTTGGATTGGAGGAGTGTTATTTGTTGTATTAAAGTAACTTTGTGTTACTATATATTATTTTTGTTAATGTTAAATTCTAAAAAAATTTACAAAATGAAGCTTTGCGTGTCTTGATATGTCAAGGTGTTCCTCGTGTGTTATAGAACTATAAAGAATATGGACAATATAAGATGGTGTTGGACACGTGCCCAAGTCGTGTCTGCGACGTGTTGAGAGTGTTGGAAGTTTAAAAAATATATAAAAATAGGACACGCTACACGGAGGGTTGGACGCGTGTTCTTGAGTGCCGAAGAAGTGTCTTGTTCGACCTGGACACGCACCTCAGTAGGAGTGTTTGTGCTTCATAGGGTGCTCTTGTATCAGGGTTTGGATACGAAATTGAGGCTGACGTAATGGTGTCTTCTCTATTTTGCAGATATGAATTTCTCATGCAGCGTCGACAAGCTCCCCATAAGAAACTGATTGACATAATAAGACGCTTAGAGGAGAGTCTATTCAGGAGTGCTACGACCAAGGTTTGTTATAGTTTCATTTCCTTTTGTTATTTGATTTTACTTCTATTGTGTGTGCGTGTTTTTTTTTTTGTTTGTTTGGGAAATAATTAACTGCTAATCATTAAGTATGGCTTTTTTTTTTTTTTTTTGGGGCATTATCAGGAGGAGTATCTAAACATGGAAACCTTGGAAAGTCGTTTACACCTGCTGATTAGACGGATGAGTACCAACAACCAGCAATTTTCACATGCTAATACTTCCTCTTCCATTGGTACAATGATTCCGACTCCTGGATTGCCTCAGACAGGGAATTCAATCCTGCCAAGAGCTCCGTCAGTCGATAGTTCTATCGTTGCTAACAATGGTAATACAATTGCATCCTCCACTGTAAATTCTGGAATCTTCTCGCCATCTGGAAACGGTTCATCTGGGACTGTGCATGATGGTTCTTTAGTTCATTTAATGCTTCTCTCTGTCTTATTTCTTTGGAAATGAGTATAGCTATCAACTTGCCTTTCTAATTCCCGTCTCACAAGACATATATATGCAGGTGCTTTGGCAAGTGGATATCAGCAGTCATCTACTGGTTTCGCAATCAGTTCTGGTGGAAATAGCATGTTGACATCCATGGGTGTACAGAGAATGACCAGCCAAATGATCCCCACTCCTGGATTTTGTAATCCAAGTAACGAAGGGAATAATAATACCAATAATCAGTCTTTCTTGAACCCGGACTCATCTTATAATGTCAGTGCATTTCCAGCTGAAGAATCTACTATTGTATCACAGCCAATGCAGCATGTTGGTGGTCAAAATAGTCGTATGTTGCATAATATTGATGGTCATATGGATAGGTCCACATTGCAGCAAACGTCCTATGGATTATCAAGTGGGTCCTTAAATGGTGGGCTAGGGGTGATTGGAAACAATATACCACCAATGAATGGTCCTGGAACTTCAGAGGGCTATTTAATGGGAACCATGCACGTGAACTCCTCAAAACCCTGGCACCAACATTTCGATCAGCATCAGCGACCAGTGATGCAGGGTACTCTCTTTCTCTCTCAAAATGTGTTGAATATTTTTCTGTTGCCTTTTAGTTGCACCCTTACTGTAAATTGGCCACTTGCAGGTGACAGATATGAGCTTGGTTCTTCTGATGCTTCGGGATCTGGAAACTTACATGTTCCTGTAACCTCTGTTGAGTCGGTGATGAACGATCAGAAGTTTAATGCAGTATCCTTGCAGTCCGTGCCCAATGTAAGCCCTCCTTTGATGGCCAATCAGTCGAACATGCATGCAACTCAACAGTTGATTAGGATGAAGCCTCATTCAACTAATCAATCAGAAAAATTGCACCTTCAATCCAATTACTCAGGGAGAGAGAATCTTGTAAAATCTCATCAACCTCGACAATTTCAGAAGCCTTCATATCAATTTCAGCGCCAGCAACTTGGTCAACATCAACACCAACAAAATCAGCAAAGTCAAAGCCACCAGCTTTTGTTAAAGAATGATGAGTCTCAGCTGCCATCTGATATAGGTTCTAAAGTAAAGTCCGAGCCTGGAACAGAGCACCATGATGAAAATCTGCACCCACAATTGTCCGACCAATTCCAATTTTCTGATATACAGAATCAGTTACCACACAAAACTATGGAAGACCATTCTAGAAGTTCTCAGTCTCTTCCACACACATCTTACTCACAGGATGTCTGTTCATCTGTAGCTCAAACTTCTGAGCATATGCAACGATTTTCGCCACATCAATATGCTCCTAATTCTCAAAGTGATTTTAGTGGTTTTTCTGGTAATGATCAATTAGATTCAACACCGCATGGTCGGCGGCATCCCAAGACTCCAGATGGGTCTCATATGGCAGGGGAATTCCTTCATGATCAAAATGTGCCCGAGGAATTTCGTCAGAGAATAACTGGGCACGATTTAGCTGAGCGAAATAATCTCTCCTCAGAGGAATCAATGATTGGTCAACCTGATGCTAGTAAATCAACAGAGCCTTTAAATGTGAGTGGGACTGGGTGCAGATTTGGTAACCTTAATCGTGAACAGCAGTTCAAGAACCAACAAAAATGGCTGCTGTTTTTGAGGCATGCTCGTCGATGTCCTGCTCCAGAAGGGAAATGTCAAGATCCTAATTGCATAAATGGTCAGAAACTGTTGAGGCATATGGAACAATGCAATGTATTTCAGTGTCCATATCCTCGTTGTCGTGCCACAAAAGCTCTAGTTAATCATCATAGGCATTGTAGGGATACAAATTGCCCAGTTTGTGTTCCTGTAAAGAATTATGTGCAGTTACACCTTAAGGCATTGGGTCGTGCTGATCTGGTTTCTGCTCTGCCAACTTCAGTCAATGGATCTTCTAAGTCCTATAATACTACTGAAATAATTGGTATGTCGACGCTCAAGATGAGTCCAGCTATAGCTGAAAATCCAGAAGATTTACAGCCTAATGGCAAACGCATAAAAATTGAGCATATCTCCCAACCTCTTGTGTCTGAAAGTGAGAGTTCTGCTGTACCAGTTCCTAGCATAAATGAAACTCATTCCATCAAGGATTCACAGCATACTGAAAATTTTAATCCTCGTGTGACAATGGAACCAGAAGTTCCGGAAGTAGAGATGGAAATTCCTGTAAGTAAACAAGGAAGTCTTAAGAGTGTTGAGATGAAAAATGACAATTTGGATGATACCGACCTCCAGAATAGTGAAGGCTCTACTATAAAATTGGAGAATTCTGTTGTACCGATGGTGCAGGAGGACATTAAGATTAAGAAGGAATTGGACCAGGGTAAACAGAAAAGTACGTCTCTACTTTCAGAAAATCCATCCAAGTCTGGGAAGCCAAACATAAAGGGAGTGTCACTGATAGAATTGTTCACTCCTGAGCAAGTCCGAGAGCACATTATAGGTCTTAGACGGTGGATTGGCCAGGTAAGCTTGTGGACCCTTATACAATGCTTTTGTTACTTTGTTATGGGGGTGAGTAGGAGAGCTGATTCTAAAAATTATATCATTATTACAGCACCATTAAGTTGCTGTCGTATATGCTGCATTCAGCCACTGTAGAAATTTATTAAACATTATGCCCCCGTTTGGCCCCCATTAAAATTATAATCCATTTTTCTCTCTCTTCTTATCAATCACACATTTTCCAATAAAATAATATTACACGTATACTTCGAAACAATTTCTTCATTTTTAACCACATTCTTCGGAAAAAAAAAAAAACACTACAAAAATAATAATCTCCAATAATGGCAAATAATGGAGGCCAAACGGGGGCTATATTAAATCTGACTTGAGGATCGCAACAATATTCACCACATAGCTATTAAATTCTTTCTTCTGTTTGACATCTCAATATATATTAGAAAGCAATTTTATAACTTCATCCAAGTAACGTGGCATTTGTATTGGCAATGAGGCTTAGTTGGTTTGTTATATATTTTTATTTTTTATTTGAAGGGAGGAGTGGGTGTTTGGGTGGTGAAGAGCATATTTGTTTCTGTCAGTAGCGCTTAATAGATTCAGTCCTACTCAACTCATGTTTTCTTTTACAGAGCAAAGCAAAAGCAGAAAAGAACCAAGCAATGGAGCATTCAATGAGTGAAAATTCTTGCCAGTTGTGTGCAGTTGAGAAGCTTACCTTTGAACCGCCACCTCTATATTGTACGCCTTGTGGTGCTCGCATAAAAAGAAATGCGATGTATTATACCATTGGAGCTGGAGATGCTCGTCATTGCTTCTGCATTCCATGTTACAATGAGGCTCGTGGAGACACCATCATGGCTGATAGAACTCCTATTCCAAAGGCAAGGTTGGAGAAAAAGAAAAATGATGAAGAAACTGAAGAATGGGTATGTTATTTCTGCTTGTTATAATATTTTTTTGACCATGAAAATGGTCCCTTGAGATACCAAGTATTTCTGCTTTGTGCAGTGGGTTCAGTGTGACAAGTGTGAAGCTTGGCAACATCAAATATGTGCTTTATTTAATGGCAGAAGGAATGATGGTGGACAAGCTGAGTATACGTGCCCAAATTGTTATATAGCAGAAGTGGAAAGAGGAGAACGTATGCCATTACCACAGAGTGCCGTTCTTGGAGCAAAAGATTTGCCTAGAACAATTTTGAGTGATCACATTGAGCAGCGATTGTTTAGACGGATGAAGCAAGAAAGACTGGAGAGGGCAAGGGCTCAAGGAAGAAATTATGATGAGGTAATTCAGTTGAAAACAATACGAGAATGTATAGAATCAGTAGATGCTTTCATTATCTGTGGATTGAGATAGTTTGTATTTCAAGAAATGTACTTCCATGTGTTGCTGATGAATGTTTTGAATTTGTTATCTGGGTTATTTTATTCTAGAGATTCTTATGGGGCTGAATCAACATACATTGATACTATTTTAATAATTTCAAATGTTTATGTTGTAGTGCTGAAATAGACAAGGGCTCCTAAAGAACCTTTTCCTGTATTATGTAATAGAGTTTGAATTTGATCTTATCTTATTTATGGAGAGTATCATTAACAGGTCTATAAGTTAAGTTCTATTGGCACTGGAATTTCACAGACTAGTCATAATCTGTGTTCTGGAATATGTTTAGTGAATTAGCTGTTAATGCAGGGTGTATATTAACTGGTGGAGATTTCTAATACTATTACGATTGTACTGTCTTTCTTGATTGCTATTTTTTAAATGAATTTTGGATCCCATTTCCTCTTTTACAGTTGCTATTAGTCTTCAAGAACACGATAACCTCTTATATTTCCTTTTTTGGCATTTTACAAATCTTCTTCATTTCCCTTTCTCACTTTTTGGCTGTGGGGTCGTCTTTGTGCACGTACTTGTGCATGAAACCTCTCATTGGAGTTCTGATGTATTGCATTCCAATAGTGTAAACATTTACTTTTTGTTTTTCTATTTGCCATTCCCCTACTACTATTTAAATTTGTATTTTTACTTTTCAGTCATGTGATTACTGTTACATTGATTTTGCCAGGTTCCTGGAGCAGAAACACTTGTTGTAAGAGTTGTGTCATCAGTGGATAAGAAGTTGGAAGTTAAACCAAGGTTTCTCGAAATTTTTCAAGAGGAAAACTATCCATCAGAGTTTCCATATAAATCTAAGGTATGCTAAGAAAAAAATGTGATCATCCAAATTGCCATATAAATATAGGGTACGCTGTATACAATTTATATGGAGGTTGCCTATGGTTTCCTAGATTAAATAGCATAACTCTGTGATTCAAGTTCATAAAAAAAAAGTTCCCTGTTTTAAGTTCATCGATATATATTTTAATACATGCCATTTTGTAAGAATTTAAAGTTACACGAACAATTTAAACAACTTCACTTTCTCTAGTGCTTTGACTGGCTGCTCTTATTTCATTTGGTCTCCTCCAATAAATGAGAAAAAGATGCGACTGACTATTTTCTGTTAGTTTTGAGGATAAAATGCAATGTTGCAGCAGATACCTTCTCTCTCTTTTTTGTTATTTTTTCCTTTCACCTAATATCTTCATGCCAATGTAACCACCCTCTAAACTAGTGGTCAGAGAGGTATTTTACTTTAGCTCTGGCTTTTATAATTGTTATTAAAAGAGAACTATAATGGTAGGGAAGAATTTCTAGTGTTCATATGACTATATGTCATTTTCGAAAGTCCATCAAATCTGATGCCAATCATCTGTCAAGTACTGCCTGAACTTCCAGCCTTTCCAGCCTGATGTAAGTATATATATATTGATGGATGCAGACATCTGAGCCTTCAAAGTTATTAAATCCATCCGACCTGGGTGTCGAATGAATTGAAAGACATCCTTGCACATTTAAGAAGATTTTGTAGTTTTCTTTACTTAAATCAAATGGCATGGGAAACTATTCTTTGACAAGACACTTTTTTAATCGACTCTGGAAATTTCATCAATGAACTTGAGCTATGAACTAAAAGTTGCATCTTTCAGGTGGTATTATTATTTCAGAACATTGAAGGCGTCGAAGTATGCCTTTTTGGGATGTATGTTCAAGAATTTGGATCAGAATGTCAGCAGCCAAATCATCGCCGAGTTTATCTCTCATATCTAGATTCTGTGAAGTATTTCAGACCAGACATCAAAACAGTGACAGGAGAGGCTCTTCGGACATTTGTTTACCATGAAATTTTGGCAAGTTATTCTCCATTTCCTTTTATGCTTCATTTTTGTGCTTGATTCATGCAAGGCAAAACAAATATTGTACCACTCATTATATTGACACCTGAACAATGTATTTATTTTCTATGCAGATTGGATATTTAGAATATTGCAAATTGCGTGGTTTCACAAGCTGCTATATATGGGCTTGTCCTCCATTAAAGGGTGAAGACTATATTTTATATTGCCACCCAGAAATTCAGAAAACACCAAAATCTGATAAACTCAGGGAGTGGTAAGATTGATAGCCTTCTAACTTGACTGTCATTGTATTTATTTTTTGCTAATGCTTTTCGATGTTGATGTGGATGATATCTTCTATTTCAGGTACTTAGCCATGTTAAGAAAAGCTGCAAAGGAAAATGTTGTAGCTGATCTTACTAATTTATATGACCATTTCTTTGTTTCTACCGGCGAATCTAAAGCTAAGGTGACTGCAGCACGGTTGCCATACTTTGATGGAGATTACTGGCCTGGTGCTGCAGAGGACATGATCTATCAACTACAACAAGAAGAGGATGGGAGGAAACAGCACAAGGGAGCTATGAAAAGAACCATCATGAAAAGAGCTTTAAAGGCATCTGGTCAAACTGATCTTTCTGGCAATGCGTCGAGGGACATCCTGTTAATGCATAAAGTAATTTTAATGCCTGCGTTTACACTGTTATTTTCTGTGTTTAAATTTCTCTAGAGGTTTTTTTATTTTGAAGACCTACCGATAATGATATTGTTTTTATTATTAGTATTTCTGAAACAAAACATTACAGGCACTTATAAATAGTTGTGGCTATTTACTTTAGTTTCTTTCCTTTTAATTGTTTTTATGATTTTTTCTCTCATTTTGACTGATGATTTATGTTTTGATGCTTTTTTAATCATCTCCCTCGACCTCTTATTTTCTCTATGTTGTTCCTTCCCCCAGCATTCATTGTTAAACTTAAAAACATTGCTGCATGTCTTATTATTGGTTCTTATAAAAAATGTCTGTTTTTTTTTTTTTAGCTTGGTGAGACGATATCTCCAATGAAGGAGGATTTTATCATGGTTCACTTGCAACATGCATGCTCGCACTGCTGCACTCTAATGGTATCTGGAGATAGTTGGGTTTGCAAACAGTGCAAAAACTTTCAGCTTTGCGACAAGTAAGGGAGTCTGCTGACATTTTAGGCATCACATTGATTACTTTTTCTTGTTTTTCTCTTTCCTGGACTTCTGCTTTCTAGAGCTATCCATTTTCTACGTGCATTAGATAGACATATATAAAAGTTGTTACAGTATAAATCCGTGCCTATGTTTAGATTGCCATGGGGAATTTTATCAGTCTTTCTCCCTTCTCCCTTACTAACAAGACTCATTGCTCCCATCAGGCAGAGATAAACTCTTAGATATTAGATACATAATGAAAATAGAATATCTAGCTTGAACTGTCTTTGCTTGTTTATTAATTTTTTGTAACTTTGAGAAGTTATATGGTCTGTCTTTGATTCCGTGCCATGTTTGGCAAATCACTGAATGAACTACTGTTCTTTTATTGAGGAGCTAAGTTCCTCTGAGATAGAGGAAATGGAGTGCAATAAGAATTTGTAGAGCTAGATCATTGATGTTGGCCAGAAAAAAATATTGACATTCAAAAGTTTGTTATATTCTATTGAGGTTTTCTACAAAATGAATCCAATAATATTTGTGGATTCCTTACTATTGTTTCCATGGTTAATGGTACTCGAGTTATTCTTCAAATTGACTTTATTAACAATTCCCATCAGATGAGAACTCTCTTTTGCTGAATCACAATACCCACCCAACTGTCATCTGTACTTGTATGCAAATGAGCGAAGTCCGTGAGCAATAACTGGTTATAAAATCAATGTAGTATTGCTTTATTTAACTATAGCACTCCTTAATTCTCTTGGCTTTATCCAGGTGCTATGAATCTGAGCAAAGACGTGAGGACCGAGATAGACATCCTATCAATCAGAAGGACAAGCATGTACTGTACTTGGTAAGTTCTGTAGGGTTGTAATTTTTTGCCCAGGTCGTTTTAATCATGCTTCAGTTTTCTCCATGTCCTACATGGATTAGTCTTATTATTGAGAAGTTGAAAACCTGCAGGTAGAAATCAATGATGTCTCTGTTGATACCAAAGATAAAGATGAGATTCTTGAGAGTGAATTCTTTGATACCAGGCAGGCATTTCTTAGCCTCTGTCAAGGAAATCATTATCAATATGACACCCTGCGTCGTGCTAAGCATTCCTCAATGATGGTCCTCTACCATCTTCACAATCCCACTGCCCCAGCATTTGTAATGACATGTCATGTATGTCAACATGATATAGAAGCCGGTCTAGGTTGGCGCTGCGAGACGTGCCCAGATTATGACGTATGCAATGCTTGTTATCAAAAAGAGGGTGGGATTAATCATCCTCATAAGTTAACTAATCAATTATCGAATGATCGTAATGCCCAAAATAAAGAAGCAAGGGAATTCCGAGTTCAGCAGGTACTTTGTTCTTTTCTTTTATTTCATATTGTTTCACTTCATTCTGCTACTTTTACATCATTATGATTAATCTATTTGTTCTTGGGATATGCATCACTTTTGCTTTCTTTGTGTCATACACCTCTTTGCTTGAAATGCACGTCAACTAAAATAATTGGGCAAAGGTGTGTATGAAGAATGATCTTCTAAACCGATGACATATCACATCAATCCATTAGTTGACAAGTTTATGGTGGGTCTCAATATTTGAATTAAATTTGTTGTCCACTAATGAATTAATGTACTATGTCACTGATACTTGGTAGAATTTTATTTTTTTATTTTTTATTTTTTAACATATATAAAAACATTTGAAAGTTCAAGATTGGCTTTTTCCACCAAGAGATGCAGGTTACCTTGAGTGCTTGAACAATCATGCATTCCAAGAGAGATGGTTCCTTTGTATTGAAAGTATTATACATGATGACCTGTCAGTTCTGATTGTAGACAATTGTTGAATAGTACCTTAGTAAAACACCGAATTCTTGACACAATGTCTATTTTGCTTTGCAGCTTAGGAAAATGCTTGATCTCCTTGTGCATGCTTCTCAGTGTCGTTCTCCAAATTGTCAATATCCAAACTGTCGCAAGGTGAAGGCACTTTTCCGCCATGGTATGCTATGCAAAATACGTGCTTCCGGTGGGTGTGCTCTCTGTAAGAAAATGTGGTATCTTCTTCAGATTCATTCTCGAGCCTGCAAAGAATCCCAATGCACTGTACCGCGCTGCAGGTCTGTTTACCTCTCTTTTTCATCCTCGAGAATTTGAAATTCCTCGTTTCCTCTTTGTCACTCTACTGGAAACTTTGGAAGGCTTAGTTTTGTGCTAAAAATCATGAATTTATGTACAATGTTTTGATGCAGAGATTTGACTGAGCACATTAGAAGGCTGCAACAGCAGTCTGATTCCCGTAGAAGGGCAGCTGTGATGGAAATGATGAGGCAGCGTGCCGCTGAAGTTTCTGGGAATTCTGGATGAGTCAGTTGTACATTGATAGTGACACTTTGACGATACTCTTTTTACAAGAAGATAATTTATAGTCGTAAACTGCTTTGTTTATAGGCCGAACCTGGTGGGTGGTGAAGAGGTACTGTTTCCTCCCCAATTTTTATTTATCCCATTGGGATTATTTTTTCGGATAAGCTCCATAATGAAGTTTACATAGATCAGATACTGCTAGAGTCTGCAACACCACCTGCATAGTGAAGTTATAGATCTAAGACTGCTCGTGTAATGAAGTTTACATAGATCAGATACTGCTAGAGTCTGCAACACCACCTGCATAGTGAAGTTATAGATCTAAGACTGCTCGTGTCTGGAACGACCAACTATATTGTTAGGAGGGTGTAAGGGTGTAGAAGTCTGGTGCTAGATAAGTGTAGTAATTCTTTAATTTTATTTCTCCTGTTCTTCGTCTATTGCCATTATTTGATGGCATGTGTACCATATCTTTCTTGATGTATCTATAGATTATCAGTTATGCTACAGAAAAAAATTGACAGAATTTTTACCGGACAACACTCAGCAATTTTTCATTGGTTTTGGACCCAATAATGGTAGAAAATGCATCATACAGGTGCTGCCAACACATGATTATTCACTTCCAAGAGAAATCACAAGAGGGATTGCAGTTTCTCTTTTTGTATGCTGGTTTCCTCCAAACTTGATGCTTTCCATAAACGTCTCTATCTTTGAGTTTTGAAGGTGGTGAAGTAATTAACTAATAATTAATTTATTTTGTTATATTTTTGCTCTTTTTTCTTTTTTTCTTTCTTTTTCTTTTTTTCATGTTGAACTTAATTTTTCTTTTTCTTTTTCCTTTGATATATTGGTATTGATCACTTGGAACTCTACGAAGACTAGAGTTAAATGTTGATGGCATCTTCGTAGTGCTGGACTAGGTATGACAAAATTAATGATGTTATCTTTCTTCTTTAATATTGTTTAAATCTTAATTTAGTCTAATGAATTAAACATGTCTTAAGAGGCGTATTTTTAACTAAAGAAATAGAGTAAGGTGGTTACTTCAAAGGCAATTACAGGCAAATTTACAAAATATGCCTTGCATATAGGGTGGTGTGATTACAAATAATCATGTTACGTGTACATTCTCGCTTACGTTAAGTTTGACACTCTGGTTCGTGGCATTTATCATGGCCATTGATTTCTACAATATCCTATAACATCAATTTTGACCAAGAATAATGTACATGTAGCTTAATTCAATTACAAACAATTTGCATACCTTGTACTGTTAATTTACATTTTGCAGTCATTATAAATAGTTGAACAAATAAATATATTTAATTAAATAATAAATTACAAGTCATCTACATACAGTTTTTTTAATTATTGGTGTTTATTTAAAAGCACATTTTCCTTTAAAAAAATACTTTCTTTTGTGTGAGATCATTAAATTTCTTATTTATTTCCTTAAATTCTAAAATGAAATTAGTAAAAATCAATTTAATAAATTAAGAATATATCGAAAAATATAGAACACACTTTTTGGGGACTCTTTCAACATTGTAAAAACAAATTCATAATTGTTGTTAGTTATTATTTTGCAGTTAAAAAATAAGTCTTTTTTTTTATTTTAAGTTGGGTTCATCTTGTAACGTAAAAAATGTCAAGAATGCACGTGCCATTCCCTTGGTTTGTGTTGGGGATGATTTTTCTCTGTTCAGCCAGAAAGCATATACAATCTACGTAAAAATTAAAATGGAAAAATATTATTTAAATCAAGTAGTAATACTATTCTTGGAAGGATAAATAAAAAACAGAGAGACTAAATTTATAGATGAAAATGAGATTATTGAACTTTAGAAGAATAAAAAATAGCTAAAAAAAACTGTTATGTAAAGTGTTGTGTAATATAATAAAATGGATGTGCACACCAAGTTCTACACTTTGCCACGCGATAACACATCATTGAACAGTTTAAAAACAAAGTCTTTCGGTCCAATCATTTGTTGATAGTTGAATAATGTCAACAATGATGTACACAAAAATTGTTATCGGTACAATTGGCATTACCGATATGATTTAATTAATTATCAGTTACGGGTACGTCGATTTATTTAACTGTTTATAATAACAATGAGTTTTGGAATAAACCCACACAAATCTCTGCAATTCTCAAGTTCTCTCAGAGTTTTGGAAGTCTGCTCAAGTGTTCCCCTCATCTCATATGTCATGCTGTGTAGAAAGCAAGAGAGTGCGCGAGGCCGGAGGAACAATTACTCGTACAAACAACGTAAACAAAAACATAGCCGAGTGCTAATTATTGACCGAAAATCCCAGTAAAACTACTGAGCTAAATTATCTACTAGTACTAGGGTTTGGCACTCCATGTTCTCTTTTATGAAGTTATAATAAATGCTTTGTCTCTGATTATTACCTCTATGGTGTTCATTATTGAAGGCCAAAAGATTGAACTCATACCACGGCTTGAACACGACACGTCAACGATATGTGGAGCACTCAGGGACGTAGCCAAACTTTCGATCTTGCGGGGGCGAAAATACAGGGGGTGGAGGGGCCCCGATTTTTTATTTTTTTTTTTAACTAAAAGGATTGAAAACGACGATTTTGAGTACCAAAATAGACAAGTTAGATTGACTGACCAAAAAGACAATCAGTTTGTCGATACAAAAATAATATGTCAATCTATGTGTCTAACGCTATACAAATTGAA